>WAAD01001010.1:17552-56116 GCA_013389945.1 Fregata magnificens | reverse complement strand
ACTCCATTCACCACCACTCTCTGGGCTTGGCCATCCAGCCAGTTTTTTACCCAGCGAAGAGTATGCCTGTCCAAGCTGCGAGCTGCCAACTTCTCCAGGAGAATGCTGTGGGAGACGGTGTCAAAGGCCTTACTAAATTCCAGGTAGACAACATCCACAGCCTTGCCCTCATCCACTAGGCGGGTCACCCGGTCATAGAAGGAGATCAGGTTGGTCAGGCAGGACCTGCCTTTCATGAACCCATGCTGACTGGGCCTGATCCCCAGGTTGTTCTGCACCTGCCCGGTGAGCGCACTCAAGATGAGCCGCTCCGTGATCTTCCCCGGCACCGAGGTCAGGCTGAATTAAAACATAGAAAGGAATTAAAACATAGAAAGATGAGGGCTGAAAGATACTACATAATATGACTCTATTGGAGTCATGGACTCTCATGGACAGTCTTCCTTAAATGTACTAGATATTTCAGATCACTATTTTATGTTGCTTTGTTGGTAATGTTATATGCTTTACAAGTCTTGTCAGTCTGCGTTTTCCAGGTGTAGCTGTATAATTTATTGGCTGAGCTGTGTCACCCAAATCAACATTTCTGTTGCTTTCTTCAATAGTCAGGGCTTTACATACTGTGTTAGTTCAGTTGCTCATACAGACAGCTTAACTGCATATCTTACAGAAACAGCTGCTCCCTTTGATCTGGTTCAGTGTTATGGTGTTCAGGTTTTTAGATATGCTACCTGCCAGTCATGCTGCATGATTTGGCTAATACCTGTTTACTTTAATAAATTAATTAATTAGTGTTTGAAATGATTGTAGCCGTTGCCCAGTGTGTATAGCAGTCTATTGGACATGCATCTCTATGCAAACTTCAGTGATTTCCCTGGGATTTTAGTTAAGGTGAAAACTATAAAAAGGGGTTTCTGTAACTGAAGGAGTAACATTTGTATTTCCTCACAGATTTCTTCAGTTACTTTTCCTCATGTGTGTCCTTTTTTGTTTATTTTTTTGAGAATTTTTTGACCTAACTTCCCCTTTGCTATTCACCACAGGAAAGTAGGTGATGCAAATCTAGTCATACAAATTTTGTTGCACTTCTAACATGTTCTACATTAGCTAACAAAATCTGGTGAAACTTCACTTGGATTAATTTCTTTTCCCTTTTAAAATTCCCTCTGATTTTGTCAGTTATGTTCACTACTGTTCTTCTCATCTGAACTATATAGCCATAATATTAGCATTACATGCTTGGTAAAAAACTACCAAGTTCTGCTTGATCGGTAAGTGACATTATCTTATAAATAGAGTATAAAAAGTATTTCAGTAGATTTTCTGGTGAAATACTCGCTACAAATATGATAATCATCAACAACAAAAGATCAAAATATCAAACATCAAAATTACAAACCTTTGAGAAGGTGTTTAAAAAAGCAACAAGTGTAGATTGCATGTTTTGCATAAACCCTTGATTTATAAAATTATTTTTATAAAAAATGTTTTTAATCATTTTGTTGGTAATGCTCCATCATCCAAGAACCCTACTTGTAATATGTAGATTGTTAAAGAAAAAAAATCTGTCTTGCATATAAGTATAGTTAATCTTTATTTAAATCACAAAGCATTTAAAAGTAAACATGCATAACTGGCAAAATTTCCAATAAGAACGTGCATTCTCATCTGTACATTAGGAGGGATATAACCCTGATTCATACTATGCAAGACGTCTCTTATTCCTATGCATTGCAACTTCAGTTAAAGCATCCATTAGAAAAGAGGTTTGCATAAAATCGGTACAGACTTATTGCTTAATATACCTGAGAAGTTTTGCTTTGTGATTTCCATGTGCTTGAGTACTTTTTAATTATTTTCTAGAAGTACTATTTTTTTGTACATGTATCTTTCTGATAAAGAAAAATAGAGTGATAAGCCGAGGATGATTCAGTTCTTCACAGCAAAGAAGTTATTGAGGATGTCTCTAGATTTCTGCATTTACACTGAACTACGTCCTGAGAACAGAGATGTAGTGTGGTTCTGCCTGGCCAATCCTAAATGTCAAAGAATTCACAAAAGGAGAGTTTACAAGACAAAGAAGAGAACAGGCATGCTGCAGATGCTTTTTAACTACTGACCAAGAGAGACTGATGTGCTGATTGTAAAGCATTGAAACATTAATATAACCATATTAAGATTTCTGTTCCAAGAAACTTTATGATTTCATTATTATTGATAATAGAATAGAATACAATTAGAATAGAATAGAATAGAATATTTCCGTTGGAAGGGATCTGCAACGATCATCTAGTCCAACTGCCTGACCACTTCAGGCTGACCAAAAGTTAAAGCATGTTATTAAGGGCATTGTCCAGATGCCTCTTAATCACTGACAGGCATCGAGCACCTCTCTAGGAAGCCTGTTCCAGTGTTTGACCACCCTCTCTGTAAAGAAATGCTTCCTATTGTCCAGTCTAAATCTCCCTAGCCCAGCTTTGAACCATTCCCATGTGTCCTGTCCCTGGATACCAGGGAGAAGAGATCAGCACCTCCCTCTCCACTTCCCCTCCTCAGGAAGCTGTAGGGAGCAATGAGGTCGCCCCTCAGCCTCCTTTGCTCCAAACTAGACAAAGCCAAAGTCCTTAGCTGCTCCTCATGGACATGCCTTCCAGCCCTTTCACCAGCTTTATTGCCGTCCTCTGGACTCATTCAAGGACCTTCACATCCTTCTTAAATTGTGAGGCCCAGACCTGCACACAGCACTCAAAGTGAGGCCGCACCAATGCTGAATACAACGGGATAATCACCTCTTTTGCCCGGCTGGTTATGCTGTGTTTGATGCCCCCCAGGAGGCCGTTTGCCCTCTTGGCTGCCAGGACACACTGCTGACTCACAGGGAGCCTGCTGTTGACCAGCACCCCCAGATCCCTTTCTGCCGGGCTACTCTCCAGCCACTCCTCTCCAATTTATACTTGTGCCTGGTGTTACTCCATCCCAGGTTCATCATCTGGCATTTGGACTTGTTAGATTTCATCCCGTTGATGATTGCCCAATGCTCCAATCTATCAAGACCCCTCTGCAAGGTCTCTCGTCCCTCAAGAGAATCAACACCACCTCCCAGTTTGGTATCGTTAGCCAACTTGCTAATGGTGCAGTCAACTCTTGCATCCAGATCATTGATAAAAATATTGAACAGAACTGGCCCTAGAATTGAACCCTGAAGAACAGTAGTGCAACACTGTACTCATATACTGTTCATAAACGCAAACATATTACAGTTACATACATGGTTGTAAGGTCACAAATACACAAAATTTAAGAAAAGAGGATAGTGGAAGAATGAGAAGAAAAACAGAATGCAGAGAGATTCAGATATTAGTACTAGAAATGGTGTAGCAGAGTATTAAACAAATAAAGGATACTCTAACTTGTTCTTTTTAATGGGAAAATACAAGTGTTTGTAATAAATCCCAGGAACAGAATGCTAAATAACTCATTGGAACTGCCATACTGTTTACAGTATAATATCCATATAATATCTGCAGTTTTCATTCCTTTTAAATTTATAATATCCAGAAAACTTTCCAGTGGGTGTGTGAACCCCTTAGTATAAAATAGATCTTGTTTAACCCTTAGAAGAAGATCATGAATACCTATTCCCACATACCTCATACATCAAGTAATACAACTGCTCCAGAAATTTGCTTTAAGAAACAAAATGTAGAAAACAGTAATAATTAGAATTATTAAATTATTTAATTATTAAATAATTATTAAATTATTTCTAGTAATTATGCACCTTCTTTAGGAATGTATTGCATCTAAGTTTTTAGCTTTTATATATAAAATAACATGGTGTCCTTAATTCCTGATTTCCTTAAGACTTTTTGCTAAAATCTTCTGATTACTAATACTCTATTTCACAAATAAAATTGCCAGTGTAAACTCATTTTCAGGAAAAGTGCATTACATTTTAGTTTCAGGTTCAAATCATAGCATGCATTAGGCATTGGAACAGGCTGCCCAGAGAGGTGGTGGAGTCGTCAACCCTGGAGGCGTTCAAAAAAGGTATAGACGTGGCACTCCAGGGCCTAGTTTCGGAGTCATGGTGGTGTTAGTTTATGGTGGGACTTGATGATCTTAGAGGTCTTTTCCAACCTTAATGGTTCTATGATTCTATGATTCTATGCAGCACTGGGAACAGTCACTGTTAGATAATGCTTAAGGGCTGAAATGTGTTTTGTTTTACACAATTATCTCCATGAAAATTATCACTTGGTAACAATTGCTTAGTATTGAGAACAGCAAATTATACATCTTTATATAAACCAAGTATAAATTTATTGCCGTCTTCATCAATACTAGGACATACAACAACAGAAAAAAAAATTTAAAAGGAGTGTAATTAGCAAAAGATCAGCAAAATTAAGTTTATTATTCTTAAAAACACTGATATAAAAGTAACATATCTTTTTTTTCTACACAAAAGAGAAAATAAAGCACACATAAGAAAACAAAGCAGGATAGAGGTAGCATATTAGCAAATGGGCAGAAAGAATGTTTGTACCCTTTTACTTGCCATCTGTGCTCTTTATTCTGTTCCAGGAATGTTCTTTTAATTACCTAAGGGCACGGACATCACCCCAAAAAGGTGAATTAAGCTACGGCTCCATTGTCAGAAATGTAGTGCTCCTACATTCCTCTAAAAGAAACAACAGGTATACATGTGATGTGTGAGTACGTGTGTGTGCGCCTGTGCCTGTGTGTGCATGCCTACACATATATTAGGATAGTATATAATTCTTTTTTTTTTAACCTTGGCAAGCATACAGAGGAAAAAATCCAGATGAAACAGTTAAAATTTATTAAAATTACAAGCAACAGAAAGCAGGGCCTTTTGAAGATAAACTTAAGGAAATCAAAGGCCAAGGGAAAAAATAAAATGCTTCATACTCTTTATATATTCATAATATAATGCTTCATAACCCTTTCAACAATGAAAGAGTTTGTTCACTATTGCAGAATAATTTGGAGTGAGAAAGTGAAAGAGCAAAATATAAAATTAATCTGGGATGGTGTACTGGTTTTGGCTGGGATAGGGTTAGTTTTCTTCATAGTAGCTTGTATGGTGCTATGTTTTGGATTTGTGACAAAACCAGTGCTAACACAGGGATGTTTTAGCTGTTGCTGAGCAGTGCTTACACAGAGGCAAGGCCTTTTCTGCTTCTCATACCACCCCACCAGTGAGTAGGCTGGGGGTGCACAAGAAGTTGGGAGGGGACACAGCTGGGACAGCTGACCCCAACAGACCAATGGGATATTCCACACCATATGACATCATGCTCAGCATATAAAGCTGGGGGAAGAAGGAAGGGGGGGGATGTTCGGAGCAATGGCATTTGTCTTCCCAACCAACCGTTGCGTGTGATGGAGCCCTGCTTTCCTGGAGATGGCTGAACACCTGCCTGCTGATGGGAAGTAGTGAATGAATTCCTTGTTTTGCTTTGCTTGTGTGCACGGCTTTTGCTTTAACTATTAAGGTGTCTTTATCTCAGCCCATGAGTTGTCTCCCTTTTACTCTTCTGATTTTCTCCCCCATCCTGCTGCGGGGGAGTGAGCGAGTGGCTGTATGGGGCTTAGCTAGGGTTAACCCATAAGACGATCAGATTCCCTAATGGTTTTTTAAAATTCACTTGACACTAAAAATATTTGTCTGAGATCAGGTGACTGAAACAGGAAAGAGTAGATGGCAGGAGTATGAACAGATCATAGATAACTCACTAGCTACTATCTCAGAATTCATTTCTACAGCGTCCTTATCCACAGCTTTAGTTATTACCAGTGGAACAAGGTTCTTTGTCCTTAGATAACAGTAAGAACATGAAAAGGAGTAAAAAAATGAGTGCCAAAAATATTTACCATTTTTAAGTGTCACCACAGCAACAACCGTTTACGCCATTGATTTACAACTTTCTCTGTTTCAGCTGTTCCACTTAATGTGACTATTCAACACAAGTACAAAGACATATCACTTCCATATCAAACTACATGACCCAGCTGATATAAGTAGTCTTCTTGATGAGAAAAGTTATCAGCACATGATTTCAGACTGGTCAGACAACAACCTGAATTCTTCAAGGTGCTCTTTATGATCCAGTTCAAACAGAAGTCTCTCTACGAGTGGCTATGTGAAGAGAGAGTATTATTTTAACATTAAAAAGCCTGCAAAGCTGAAGAAAAGAGGAAGGGAGGAAGGAAGGAAGGAAGGATGGAAGGAAGGAAGGAATGAAGGAAAAGAAAGAGGAAAAGAAAGAAAGAAAAAGGAAAGAAAGAAAGGAAAGAAAGGAAGGAAGAAAGAAAAAAGAAAGGAAGAAAAGAAAGAAGAAAGAAAAAAAATAGAATTTTGCTGTTATTCAAGACACAAAAATATATGCAAACTATTAGAGTTGAAATCTTCTGTGGAAGAGTGCATCATCTGACCACACCTTTCCACACATCTGACCACACATCTTTCCACTGACCATGGAAAGACTGGACTGTAGCACTCAGGAAAAAAGAAAAGAAAAAAAAAGAAACAAGAAGAGAGAAGCTGCCTAAGTAATTCAAAGTAATTCAAAGTAATTCAAAAATGAAGATTGCCAAAAAGGCATGGGTGGATGGGAGAAATTCTGCTGACACCCGACAAAAGAATGATCTAAATGTACTTAATGGGTAGACCTAAAACCTGTTAAAATTGCATTTTATGGAAATTATATTGTAACATGGAGGAAACAAAATAATAACAGTATTATGTGAAAGACTGGGAAACATGGTCTTCTCTGTACCATGCTCTGTTGTACAGTTAGGTGTGTTCACTGTGTGCTTTACATTCTTCAGTTAAAGTAAATCCTAGAGTAAATGGTACTTAACCTTCCCAACACTAACCACACAAGATTTCTCTGAATAAATTTAAAGCTTTTGGTTGACCAAAGAGGAAGTTAAAACCCTGTCAGTTTAGGATTCAGTTATGGTTTCCCAAGGATCTTTCTCATTCAGTAGTTGAATTCTGTAAATCAAATGTTAAGCATTAGTAACCATCCAGAAAAAAAGTTGTGGCATCCTCTTATTTTTCCCTTCCATGTTTGATATATTTTCATGTGATACTGGGTAAAGCTGATCACAATGTTCATGTAATAAAGCATATGTATATCTTTCCCAAACCTAAGAAGCACCTGAAAAATGCTGCATGCCTTCAGTTCACAATGACTGTGTTACAAAACACAAATATTACTACTGCCTCTCATATTTTGTCCCCGGCAAGGTTATGGTTCCATATATCTCTGATCATCACAACCAATGGCTGCAATTTCAGAAAATTTTATGTCATTCATATTTTGGAATATCATCACTAATAGGAATATATACTATAGATACATTACAGACTTGGTATGCTAACATATTCCAAATGGTGTATGGAAGAAAACTTCATTACATCCCTAATTACAAGAGACATGTAAGTACCTCTGATGATCTTAGACATAGATGGGTTTTATAGTAATAATTTTGCAGGGTCAAAACAAATGAGGACTGTGAAGATCTTGTGAACCATTTTGCAACGTAGTTATTGAAAATGAGATTCTCAGACTTCCATATAACTTGTCATTAAAGACAAATGCAGATGGTGTTTTTACTTTTGAATCTCCTTTCCATCTGTGGCCTGTATGTAGGCAAATAACTGAACTAATTTCAGATAAGAGGATTCTGTTCAAGTGCAAATCTCGACTAGCCTACTTTCAGTGAAAATGGAACTTTTTACGAGTGCATTTGCCTAGACAATTGCTCTTTCATTAAAACAGTTTGAATCCAAAGACTATGAATTCCATTTACCAGATGGAAGAAGTATTGCTTTAAAATTATTGCTTTAGGAGAGCGCTTTGTCCTAGACAGAATTTCACCGTAACACATTTAATGGTTGTTCATTTTTGAAGACAATCAGCCTGTCAGAAAAAGCAGTTTTATTTATTCTTATCACATTCAGTTACTGACAGTAATCTCAGAAAAAAGGTGCCTGTGTGAAGAGGAGAGGATATCTGAATTAATAACTTGTAGTGTATTATTAAACTAAAGGCAATGTTAGGTTTGACTTTCATCATGGTATGCAATGGGAAAGCAAAAAGTATCTGTCTTCAGACATCATTGGAACAACATCACACACATTTTTTAATCCACAAAAAATATTCCAAGGATCAGAAGAGTCTGCAGGAGGAGCCACATTTTTTCTGCTTCCCTAAGAATTACNTAATAGACTTACCAGCTTAAGTCGAGTCAGTTCTTAACACAGAGGTACATATAGAAGTCCTTGTTAACTTAATAAACTATAATAAATAATATTATTTTAATATATTTTAATAGATTGTAAATAAATGTATATTTTAAGTATATTGTGTATTAATATTTTTATGCATTTATTTGTACATGAATTGTACATTTAGAATAGAACCAAAATATTTTTTTTCCTGGGGAAAAAAAAAATCTATATTTGCAAAACTGCCTTCTAAGCAATTGTCCATTATCTTCTGAAAGTGCCTAAGCTACCCGCACACTTTATTTAGGTGTCTGTGGGAAGAGAAGGAGAGCAGGGAACAGATATGACAGTCTTACTAAGCCCTTGGAGCCGTAGCACAGAAGAGCTGATATCTAACAAGCCTTGGGCCTGAGAAAAGCAGGCGATACCGAAGGTGGAATGCTGTCGTGGCAAGCAGGAGAAACTGTAAAGGATAAGCAGAAGAATCTGTGAAGGTCAAGGGGAGGTTGGAACAGGGAAGAAGTCAACAGTGGAAAATTTTAAGGAGGAATGTATATGGGCGGAGTTGATATTTTGGGCTATGTATAAACGTATGTAGGCAACAATAAATGAGGTCTCACTTGAAATGAAAGTTGAGTCCGTGTCTTCATATGCTGCAGGTGTCTATCTTAGGGACATTTTTTGAACAAAAGAGAATATATCATCGTTTTGAAAAATTACATTTTGGTAAGCCTTTATCTTCTTCTGCTTCTTCCTTCCATATCTTTTTCCATTCAATTTATAGTATCTTTTTGAAACTTTCAGTTTGAGCTCTCCCTTTTATTACTACCACTGCTATACTACCCATTTTAAAGATAGTTTAGCTGATAATGCAAAAATCTTTTAAACAGGCATCCTTGCCCATCATTTTAATATTGCAAGAATAATTATTTCATCATCTTTATATTGCAAGAATTTTAAATTGAATGAATGATAAATTCTAGTTTCAGTTCAACAGCGTATCAACTTTTAGATATAATATTAGAATATGAGTTACAAACCAAGAAATTGCTACGGATACTGAAGACTACTGTGGGACCTCAGCATATGAGATGTGTAAACCTTTCACAGACCTCCATTATTTATATGATAGCTCCATATTTGGGCAGAAGGAACATAAAATGTAAGTCTTCAAAAAGCTCACCACCAATGAAACAATGGTTTCAGTAAGGTTTGTCAATCAATGCAATTATATACACAAACTGCAAAAAGGACACAAAACACAGTATCACTGTTTTGGATGACAACATCATAGGGTAAGGGGCTAAAAACAGCAAAAGAAACTTGGAGACACATGCAACTGTGATCCTAAATCAAGTCTTCCAACTAGATAATTCTGTATGTCATACACTGCATGAAATACAGAACTCTCTGATCTGTTTCAAGGTCTATTATTTGACCTAATTAACTTAAAAGTTGAACATTGTATATCAGTGATATAGTTCCATATTCAATTCATATTCTACAGAATGAAAACATGGAATGTAATGTTACATTTAGTTTTGTTTGCTATGAATTCAGCTGTTTTCAACAATGCATAGTTTCCTTACATTACATTGATTTTTATTGCTTATTTAGCTCTAAAAAATCTTGCAAAACCACACACTAGGTTCTCAGTCACCTCAGTACAACCTTGTTTTGTTTTCCATAATCTGGTAAATACAACCTGTAAAAGTTAAAGTGCACAAAATGTTTATAGACATGCCTGACAATGTGAAACAGTCAAGATTTACAGACTTAAGCTTCTCAGATTGTACTGTTGTGGCAACACAGGGTTTATGGCAATACAGTGTTTATTACGTCACATAAAAATAGAAGTTCTTTAATAGGTGCAATTTATGAATGGTTAAATTAGAAGACATTCTTGTCTCTTGCATTGATCTGCAAGCTAACAGGGTGTCCCCTGAAAGCTTCTTTTTTTTCCTCATCCTGAGTTAAGTCTATATTAATATAATTTTATTTGATTTTTTATGACAATGAACATTTTGCGTACACTATTACAGAATGACATCTGTGTTCCAGAATCAACCCACAGCAATTCAATGCAGCACAAACCAAAAAGAAAACCCAAATCGAAAGAAAACCAAACCAACCAACCAAAAACCCTTAATCAGATGGTACAAGATGGGCCATCACGGAAATGACTAAAAAAAATCATAAATGATCTTTCTTTAACATGTACCTTTTCTGTCTCTCACTTCTTCTTCCAATCCCTTGCCATTGTTTACATGAAAACTACAGCTGGAGCAGGTTACCCGTGGAGATTTTTCCATCTCTATCCTTGGAAGTTTTCAAGATCTGACTGAAGAACTGAGCAACCATTCTTGACCTCAGAGCTGCCCCTGCTTTGAGCAAGAGCTTGGACTAGAGACCTCCTGAGGTCCTTTCCCACCTGAGTGATTCTGTGGTTCCAGAGTTCTATAGGTCTATGAGTCCATGAATCCCTCAATTTCATCGTGATTGTGGTGAGAATTTGAAGGAGTAAATGTCTTGAAACTCTCCATCCTTTCTCCAACCCTTTTCCCTATTTCACTTACCATTTTCCCAGTAAGGGAGGACTTGAACCATTGCTCATAGGATAATCCCAAGATGGAGAATTTAATGTTAGGGATTTGTCCAAACCCATCATTAAAAGGGCCAAACCTAAACTATCTTCTCAGTTCTAAATCTAGTAACTTTCTAGATAAGCTCTTCTGCACATGTGGAAACCTGTGCACACAAGGATAAGTTATACAGTCTACTAGAAATTCTGCTTCTGTGTCAGTTTACAGATTTTTTGCTGTAAATCATTCTAGCAGCTTGTACTTTAAATAGAACTGAAAAGGAGAATAGAAAAGATGATGCTAACTTTCAAAGGATATTATGAAAATCAAATTGTCTGTGTTGTTATTATGCCAACACCCAACAGAAATCAAACTGCGGAGGGGTTATTGGCTCAGCACCTCTAATTTGCTCATCTACCATAAAAGCTTGAACACCTGTTTTGCCAAAATTTCAGTAATTCCAGCTTGCTGGACAGCTGTCAATACACAAAATACCGTCAGATAACACTGTGGGTGGACCACTGGGAGGTTATTCACTTGATGTAAATGTCTTGCCAAAGTTCAATTACAAGCTTTAGCTACTGGGGGAGCATCTTCTGGCTCTCAGTTTGCTAAACTGATGCCATAGGCACTGTGAGTTTATTAGCTGAATACCTTAAGCTGTCTGTTCATGTCAAGGGCAGCCTTTTGTGAGGATTCTGGATAAGCATCATTCATCTGTGATTTTAGTAGTTCAGTCCATCTAGTATTCCCAGTTATTGTCAAGGGAGAGTCCTGTGTTATGGCACAGCCTAGCTGGCAGAGCTTAGGGCACCTTCTGACTTCCAGTTGTTATTCTGAGGCATGTGTACTTCATCAGCTTTTGAGCAAACAAGCATTTTTCTTTCCAGGAAAGCTGATTGTGCACAATGTATTGTTCTTGATTTTGAAGGGATAATGCTGGCTTTGATTTTGCCAGCTGTTCCTGCCCTCTCAGATGGAGATAGGAAGGATTTCCATGGAGACAAAGAATGTATGCCTTTGGATGACTGTTATAACGCTACAGTTTTTATGGTTTCATATATAAACTTTTTCAGATAACTATAACTTTTTTTTTTCAGGAAATAAAATGAGTTACTTTATTCTCATATTCAAGCCTTTAACCGAGCAGACTAATTTCTTGTCTAATGCATCCATTTGGTGTTGGTAAGGTTTTACATTCAATGAAATTAAAGCAACTTTTTTCTTTTCATTATTAATACTCCCATTAATGAATTTTTTCATTCATATAGCTGTTAGATTTGAGAGAAATAAGATGTAACCTAGGACAAAACAAAACAAGAAACTCCGTCCAGTATTCTCGTAAGATGCTATGCTGAAGAGCTGTTTGTGAGGACCTAACCTTTCAAAAGTCACTGAGCCTGGCTGCTGAACTGGCAAGAAGAACAATATCAGTGAGGGTCTTCTGATCCTCCTCGAAAGCTTATCTGACTGATGTCGTGACACAGACCTGTGTGTGAAACTGATAGTTCAGTACCTCAGATTTTTCAGGCTGACGCCCGGTTAAAATTGGCTCTCTTTATGTTAATTTGTCTTACATAGGATAATGAACTTCATGCTGAGAGGCAAGGAAATGTGCCAGGAATATTAACAGCTATGAATCTTTCATGTTTAAGACAAACAAGTTAAAAGCCATGCAATGTGAAGCAATCTGCTGGATGGTTTTGAACACCCTTGGTTAAAGGATGTAACCAGGATTAAAACAAAGCAAGAATCAAATGTTAGTGAAAAAATGCTTCAACGTATTTGTTTGTTGCCAAAGTGAAGATTAAGAACATTACTTTTGTGAATATGAATGTTTAACCAGACCTTGAGGAAAGAGAGAAAGCAGCTATATCTTAGCCTCATTCTAAACATTTGCATATATAAATATATATGCACTTATTTAAATAGCAAACACTTTATTCCCAACTGTTCCACCTAAGGATCACTGACCTGCTTGCGTGTAGCTATAAACAAGCATGAACAATCTAATTATACAGAACCCTACTCTCAAAGTTGATCCAAATTGTCCTCCATGGACTCGAGTTTGCCTAACGTTATCATACTTTGCTTTTGCTGGAAGCTGGCTTTTCCTCTTGTGCCCTGGTCAAAGACAGAGTTGACGCCTATGACCCTTGGTTATAAGAACTCATAAACTCATACTGTGGTCTTTCCAAACTTCTAGGATGTGCAGCCTTCCTTCCTGCATAATTTTAAATATAATTGTCACTCAAAGCTACGCTTCCAGGGTTCTCCTGAAAATGAATTGTGTCTTAAATTGTTTCTGCTTTCTCTCAGCCTTTAGAAGTGACTGGTCTTCTAATACTAAAGCATTATCTGTCCTTAATGTCTCACTTCAATAAATTGGAATACACTGTAAGTTTATAACTCCTACACACTGCTTAGGTAACCATATGTGTCAACAAGAGACTGTCAAAAGTGCTGTTTTAACAAATAATTATTTCAGCTTTTTTTTTTTTTCTCCTTTTTTTTGCTTCGCCCTCCATGTCTTTAATTGCCCAGGAAGAGAGAATGACTTCAAGTGTCCTTTAAGGAAGAAAAGCACATGCTTTAATATATTTCCAGTCTCTTGCCTTCTGAAATAGAAAACAAGCAAGTATTGACTATTACTCTGTGAAGCATCAGCACAAAGTCTGTGTACCAAAAGGCATTAACTGTCTTTCTTAACATTTAAAAGGGATACACTTTTTCATTAAATGAAAATTATTTTACATCTGAATGCACTAATTTGCAACTGGCTATAATTTAAATGTTATCTTCTATCAGTTTTAAATACATCAATGCAAAAGAAGAGCATTTCTGCACAAAATGAAATTACTTTTTTTCAATCTGAAAATTGGCAGGCTTTGTCCATAGAGGAAGCCTGCAGCACACATAAAATATGCTTTCATGATATAATAAACTATTTTGCAATATTTTGATTACTGTTTTATTCCCAGTTTATTACCAAATAATACAATAACAAATTTGTCTTATTTGGGAGATTATCCTTTTGTTTTATAGCGTCAGCTAATTATTCAGAAAAGTTCATCTGCAACTACTTGAAATAAACCACTTTTGACTGGTCTTGCTGCTCTATTTTAACCTTCTATCCTGATGTGGACAGTACAAAATGAATGACTGAGACAATGCAGGTGTAAAGAAACCTATTGTAATACACTTGAATGTTACTTACAGAACGACCTTTCACTTAAAAAAAAAAATCTTACTAGCTGACTATAATTTGTCAATTCAGCAATCTGTGCAGCTGACATTGACCAGAATTTTCTTCTTACAACATTTCTGAAAAGAAACTACCCTCATCTTTAGACATTATTGTCAGACTTGTTTCAGACACAAATTATCTGGCAAATACCTTTTTTCCTCCTTCCTTTCATGGGCTGCGAAGTTAAAAGCAATGTGAAATGACCCAGGAACAACTAATTGCCTGCCAATCACAATACATTGTGATTGCAGTGTTCCAAGTTTAGAAAAACAAAAGTTAACAATAACAACAAAAAATCCCTGACTGTATTTTAATAGAACACATAATGATATTAAAGAAGAAAAAGTTACAAAAGGAAGACAACATCTCAACATGAATAATGTATTAGCAGAAAAATTCCAAATCTTTCCCCTGTTTCTATGACAAAGGTAGATAAATCTACCATCTGTGTAGATGGTTGGTTGGTTTGTTGGTTATTTGGTTTGGTTTTTTGTTTGTTTAAGGCTAAAGAGCTTGGGCGAGCTTGGCTCTTGGATGACACTGTTGCCTGTGCTGCATATTCAGAGAAAAATGGTCAGGATGAGTAAAAACCACTCAGATCTCACTATGTGCATGAATACCTACATTAATGTACAATTAGTATGTATGAGAATATGGACTTACCTTGGCTGTGATTTCAGACTGCCAAAGAACCCAAGAAACCCAGGTTGTGATTTGGCCATAGCAAGATAAAAGGAAAATCCACAGATATACTTTGTGGCCTGATAATGACTGAAGCAACAAAATGACACCAAATAATTTGAACAAATTAAACTATTTGTCCCAGAACAGGATAGGTCAATGATGACTAACTCCTTCAATGCAAAATCTATTAGATCTGGCAGACCTTAGATTGGATATTAATATGTTTTGGAAAGTGTCAAGAAGATATTACTGATAAGGTAAATGGTCAGCACAGCTAATTTCATGTCTTCAAAGAAAAATAGATGCAAAGCTGCAAAGTTTGTCATTTTCTGTCTTCTTTTTTTTTTTTTAAATCACTTATTCCCAGAGCTGTCGAACAGAAGCAGTAGAAAGAATTACTAGCAAATTGTGACTCTGACCAGAAGGGAAAAAACCCATGCTTTAACAAGAGGGAAAGTCCAGGCTAATTGCTATGAAAGTTAAGGAAGCTGGTACTTGGTGAGACAACAGGGAAACTTAACTTCTGAAAGAAAGCAATCATTAGCTGGGGGAAGTGCCAGATACAGCAGAGTACCTGGCTTAAAAGAGAAAAAATCGATTAAAAAAAAAAATAGAGTTTGTTTATTCAACCCACTATCTTCTTTCCCAGCTCTCAAAATCTATTGTATTTTTTGTCATTCCAATTCCTCCATATTGCTGTGGTACATTTCACTTCACAGAGAGAAAAACTCCAAATACGTAGACATTTAATTTTATGCATCGGGCAAGCTGTGACTAACTTTCCAAATCATTAATAAATTTAACGTCCTGGTTTTGGCTGGGATAGAGTTCTTCCTAGTAGCTGGTATAGTGCTGTGTTTTGGATTTAGTATGATGTTTTAGTTGTTGTGAAGTAGTGCTTATACTAGCCAAGGACTTTTCAGCTTCTCATGCTTTGCCAGTGAGAAGCTGGGAGGGGGGACGACCAGGACAGCTGACCCAAACTGGCCAAAGTTCCATACCATATGACATCATGCTCAGTATATAAGCTGCGGGGAGTTGGCTGCGGGGTGACAACCACTGCTTGGGAACTGGCTGGGCATTGTTTGGCGGGTGGTGAGCAATTGCATTGTGCATCACTTATTTTGTATATTCTTTTATCATTATTATTATTATTGTTGGTGGTGGTGTTGTTGTTGTTATTAATATTTCCCCTTCATTTTCTGTCCTATTAAACTGTCTTTATCTCAACCCATGAATTTTACTTTTTTTTTTTTTTTCTGATTCTCTCCCCCATCCCACTGCGGGAGTGGGGGGAGTGAGCGAACGGCTCTGTGGTGTTTAGGTGCCTGCCAGGTTAAACCACAACCATCTTCTTGGTGCTCAATGTGGGGCATGAATGGTTGAGATAATGACAGATCTGACCAGAGCCTGTTACAAGAAGCTTGTTATAAGCATTCATTGTATTAGTTTGATAGTCGCTGGTCACAAGGTTGATTTATTTGCTCTCAAAGATGTTGCATTTGTTCTCAGAGTTGTGTTACGTAACACCTTACTTGCCATATATACTGTTTATCAGTATTTATGTGCTGGTTATCACCTCTGGGAGCTGGATTAAGGTTATTGCTTTGCTGTACTGTGTAACACTGGCTTATGGTATGATAAAATTATCAGTCGTGCCATCGATCTGGTATTTCTACTCACCATTGCCATCACCTCTGTACTTTGGGAGCCAACCATCAGAAACAATTAATAATTACACTTTTTACCTCTTCTCGAAGAACCAGTCTATGGGGGAGACAGCTTCTTCCTTCTTCCCCTTCTTGTTCAGGCTAGTTACAACAGCTCTTGAGAATTTTGAATATCCTTAGGATGTTCAAACCAGCGTGTTCCTATTGCTATGTCTCCTGAACGTGGTTCAGGTCTTGTTTAGGGTTAAACAACTATTTAAGAATACCATCCAGAGATCTATCCCCACAACAGGCACTGTGGCTACTCAAACCCCGGCAACAGGCACTGCCTCTACTCCAACCCCTGTAACAGGCATTGCAGCTACTTAAACCTCGGCAACAGGCACGGCAGCTGAACCAGTGAACCAACCCATGCCGGTATCAGTTGCCCCTATACACAAGAAGAAACGCACAAGAAAAGCAGTTCATTTAGTAAGGGATGAAGATGAACCAGGGCCATCACAAGAACAGCAGGAGGAAGACGCAGACACATAAATGAGATGGTAACTACCCAATCGCTATCCCTGAGTGAGCTGTGAGACAGGTGAAAAGATTTCAGTCATCATCCAGGTGAGCACATTGTCACCTGGCTGCTCTGATGCTGGGATAACAGGGCCAGTAGCCTGGAACTGGAAGGTAGGGAAGCCAAGCAGCTGGGATCCCTTTCTAGGGAAGGGGTCACTCACAAAGTGATTAGAAAAGGGGCACAAGCCCTCAGCCTCTGGAGGCGACTTCTGTCAGGCGTGAAGGAAAGGTATCCCTTCAAGGAAAATGTTATATGTCACGCAGGGAAGTGGACCACCATGGAGAGAGGAATCCAGTACCTGAGGGAATTAGCCATGCTGGAGGTGATTTGTGATGACCTGGACAATGAGCAGTTATCCAAAGATCCAGATAAAATCAAGTGCACACGACCCATGTGGTAGAAGTTTGTATAGAGCGCACCATCATCGCATGCAAACTCACTGGCAGTAATGACCTGGAAAGATGGAGAAACGGTAGATGAATTGGCTGGCCAACTCTGGCAATACGGAGAAAGCCTCTCTTCCTCCCTACAGGCCTGTGTCTCGGCTGGGGAAAAACTGTCCAAAAAACTGTCCCAGGAGATCCAGTAACTCAAAGAGGATGCGTCCTACTCCGCACCCGTAAGGACCAGTATCCCAGCCATTAGGAGTAAGTGTTCCTCTGCTCAAGAGAGAAGATATAGTGGATACACACCACGAGCCACCCTGTGGTTTTACCTGCGTGACCACAGAGAGGACATGAGGAAGTGGGATGGAAAATCTACCTTGACCCTAGAGGCACAGGTATGTGAGTTGCAAGGAAAAACAATCACAAAAGGGGGTTCTTCCAGGAAAACTGCTGCTCCGGTTTCCAATGAGCAGTTCCCCAGACAGAGTGGAAGGGCTGATATTACTTCTGATCTTAATAAAGGCACTTTTGATTCACATTTACAAGAAGTGAGTAATGAACCCTATGACCAGGACTAGAGGGGCCCTGCCTCCAGCCAGGTGGAGGAAAGGGACAACCAGGTTTACTGGGCTGTGTGGATTCGATGGCCTGGCACATCCATCCCCCAAGAGTATAAGGCTCTAGTAGACACCAGTGCACTGTGTACCCTAACACCATCAAGCTATAAAGGGGCAGAACCCATCTGTATTTCTGGAGTGACTGGGGGATCCCAATAGCTTGTATTGGAGTATTGGAGGCTGAAGTGAGCCTAACTGGGAATGAGTGGCAGAAGCACCCCATTGTGAGTGGCCCAGAGGCTCCGTGTATCCTTGGCATAGACTATCTCAGGAGAGGGTATTTCAAGGACCCAAAAGGGTACCGGTGGGCTTTTGGTATAGCTGCCCTGGAGACAAAGGAAATTAAACAGCTGGCTACCTTACCTGGTCTCTCAGAGGACCACTGTTGTGGTGTTGCTGAGGGTCGAAGAACAACAGGTGCCGATTGCCATCACAATGGTGTACCGGTGGCAATATCGCACCAACCGAGACTCCCTGATTCACATCCAGAAGCTAATTTGTCAACTGGAGAGCCAAGGAGTGATCAGCAAGACTTAACTCACCCTTTAATAGTCCCATATGGCCAGGGCGGAAGTCTAATGGAGAGTAGAGACTAACAGTAGACTATCGTGGCCTGAACAATGTCACGCCGCTGCTGAGTGCTGCTGTGCCAGACATGCTAGAACTTCAATACGAACTGGAGTCAAAGGCAGGCAAGTGGTATGCTACCATTTATATTGCTAATGTGTTTTTCTCAATCTCTTTGGCAGCAGAGTGCAGGCTACAGTTTTCTTTCACCTGGAGGGGCGTCCAGCACACTTGGAATCGACTGCCCCGGGGGTGCAAACACAGCCCTACCATTTGCCATGGACTGATCCAGACTGCACTGGAACAAGGTAAAGCTCTGGAACACCTGCAATACATTGATGCCATCATCACGTGGGCAACACAGCAGAGGAATTTTTTGAGAAAGGGAAGAAAATAGTCCAAATCCTGCTGAAAGCTGGTTTTGCCTTAAAACAAAGGAAGGTCAAGGGACCTGCACAGGAGATCCGGTTTTTAGGAATAAAATGGCAAGATGGACATCATTAGATCCCAATGGATGTGATCAACAAAATAAGAGCTGTGTCTCCACCAACTAGCAAGAAGGAAACAGAAGCTTTCTTAGGCGCTGTGGGTTTTTGGAGAATGCATATTCCAAATTATAGTCTGACTGTAAGCCCTCTCTATCAAGTGACCCAGAAGAAGAATTATTTTGAATGGGGCCCTGAGCAACGACAAGCCTTTGAACAAATTAAAGAGGCGATAGCTCATGCAGTAGCCCTTGGGCCAGTCCGGGCAGGAGAAGATGTAAAAAATGTGCTCTACACGGCAGCCAGGGAGAATGGCCCTACCTGGAGCCTCTGGCAGAAAGCACCACGGGAGACTCGAGGTTGACCCCTGAGGTTTTGGAGTTGGGGATACAGAGGATCCAAGGCCTGCTATATTCCAACAGAAAAAGAGGTATTGGCAGCATCTGAAGGGGTTCGAGCTGCTTCAGAAGTGGTTGGTACTAAAGCACAGTTCCTCCTGGTGCCCCAGCTGCTGATGCTGAGCTGGATGTTCAAAGGGAGGGTCCCCTCTACACATCATGCAACTGATGCTATGTGCAGTAAGTGGGTCACACTGATCACGTAATGGGCTCAAATAGGAAACCCCAGCCGCCCAGGAATCTTGGAAGTGACGATTGACTGGCCAGAAGGCAAAAATTTTGGAATATCGCCAGAGGAGGAGGTGGTGCTTGCTGAAGAGGCCCCATTGTACAAAATATTGCCAGAAAATGAGAAGCAATATGCCCTGTTCACTGATAGGTCCTGTGATCTTGTGGGAAACCATTGGAAGTGTAAGGCTGCTGTATGGGGTCCTATATGACAAGTCACAGAAACTGCTGAAGGAGAAGGTGTATTGAGTCAGTTTGCAGGGGTGAAAGCTATTAAACTGGCTTTAGATATTGCTGAATGAGAAAAATGGCCAGTGTTCTATCTCTATACTGACTCCTGGATGATGGCAAATGCCCTGTGGGGGTGGCTACAGCAATGGAAGCAGAACAACTGGCAATGCAGAGGTAAACCCATCTGGGTTGCTGCATTATGGCAAGATATTGCTGCCCGCGTAGAGAACCTGGTTGTAAAAGTACGTCACGTAGATGCTCACGTCCCCAAGAATCGGGCCACTGAAGAACATCAAAACAACCAGCAGGTGGATCAGGCTGCTAAGATTGAAGTGGCTCAGGTGGATCTGGACTGGCAACAAAAGGGTGAATTATTTATACCTTGGTGGGCCCATGACACCTCAGGCCATCAAGGAAGAGATGCAACATATAGATGGGTTCATGACTGAGGGGTGGACTCGACCATGGGCACTATTGCACAGGTTATCCATGAATGTGAAACATGTGCTGCAATCAAACAAGCCAAGCGGTCAAAGCCTTTCTGGTGTGGAGGACAATGGCTGAAATATAAATATGGGGAGGCCTGGCAGATTGATTACATCACACTCCCAAAGACCTGCCAAGGTAAGTGCCATGTGCTTTTAATGGTGGAAGCAACAACCAGATGGCTGGAAACATATCCCGTGCCCCATGCCACCACCCAGAACACTATCCTGGGCCTTGAAAAGCAAGTGCTATGGTGACATGGCACCCCAGAAAGGATTGAGTCAGACAACGGCACGCATTTCTGAAACAAGCTCATAGACACCTGGGCCAAAGAGCCCATTGAGTGGGTGTATCACATCCCCTACCATGCATCAGCCTCTGAGATAACCGAACGATACTATGGACTGTTAAAGACTACACTGAGAGCAATGGGTGGTGGGACATTCAAACATTGGGATAAACATTTAGCAAAAGCCACCTGGTTAGTCAACACTAGGGGATCTGCCAATCGAGCTGGCCCTGCCCAGTCAAAACTCATACGTACTGTATAAGGGGATAGAGTCCCTGTAGTGCATGTAAAAAATATGCTGGGGAAGACAGTTTGGGTTATTCCTTCCTATGGCAAAGGCAAACCCATCCATGGGATTGCTTTTGCTCAAGGACCTGGGTGCACGTGGTGGGTGATGTGGAAGGATGATGAAGTCCAATGTGTACCTCAAGGGATTTGATTTTGGGTAAGAATAGCCAATGAATTAAACTCTATGATGTTAATTGCTATATAATACTGTATATCATCAATTCTATGGTGGCTATATGCCATATCAATGGTATTACAGTAAAAATCACCCAGATTAATGAAGAATGAACTTTGATGAAACCGAGCAAAGCGCACCGATGACAGAACCGGAGAAGCGCAGCAATAGCGGAACCAGAACTGGCTTCCACATGCAACAATCCAACACCACACACCATCTCTCCTGCCCTGAAGGACTGCTATAACAGATGGAGCCCAAAGTCATGGACTAAATGAACTCAATGGACATTTTATAGGGATGGCCTATAGACTAAAGGAATGATATTTGTATGTATATACATTAAAAGACAGTAAAAATGGTGGTGATTAATTAGGATGTATTGGGAAGTGTGGGACCTGGGCATGACGTAGATGGTATACAATGAGGGGCGGATACTGTCCTGGTTTAGGCTGGGATAGAGTTAATTTTCTTCCTAGTAGCTGTGTACTGGGTCTGGCTGAGGGGGAGCTGGTTTCCCCACGCCAGCCCGCTGTGCTTTTGTGTCGGTGGCTGGAGGCGGCACCAGTGTTTGGCTGTGGCCGGGCGGTGCCTGCCCAGCCCCGGGGCTGCCTCTCCAACATTTCCCCCCCACCCCGCTGTGGGCTGGGGGTGGGCGGCATCTTGGGAGGGGGCGGCCAGGACAGCCGGCCCGGGCTGACCGGGGCTATTCCGTACCGTGTGACGCCTGCTCAGGGATAAAAGCTGGGAGGCAGGAGGCAGCGGGGGGCATTCCTGGTTTGGGACGTTGGTCTGTGCCCTCGGGAGCAGCCGCGGCACGTGCTGGGCCCTGCTTCCCGGGCGGGGGCTGGGCGTCGCTGTGGTGAGAGGTGGGGAGTGGGGTCCGTGTTGTCCTTTCCCTTTTGTTTCCGCACGAGGTCTTTGTGTTATTAAACTGCCTTTGTCCTGACCCAGGAGGTTTCTTTCCACCTCATTTTCTGCCCCTGCCCTGCTGAGGAGGGGAGTGACAGAGCGGCTGGGTGGCACCCGGTGTCCAGCCGGGGTCAAACCACCACAAGCTGGTATAGTGCTGTGTTTTGGATTGAGTATGAGAATAATGTTGATAACACACTGATGTTTTAGTTGTTGCTAAGTAGTGCTTACACTAGTCAATGACTTTTCAACTTCTCATGCCCTGCCAGCAAGAAGCTGGGAGGGGGCAAGGCCAGGACAGCTGACCCAAACCGGCCAAAGGGATATCCCATACCATATGACATCATGCTCAGTATATAAACCGGGGGGAGTTGGCTGGGGGACAGCACCAGCTGCTTGGGAAATGGCTGGGCATCAGTTGGCGGATGGTGACCATCACTTATTTTGTATATTTATTATTATTATTATTATTATTAACCTTTCCTTTTCTGTCCTATTAAACTGTCCTTATCTCAACCCATGAATTTTCAGGGTTTTTTCCCCGATTCTGTCCCCCATCCCACTGTGGGGGTGGGGAGAGTGAGCGAAGAGCTGTGTGGTGTTTAGCTGCCTGCCAGATTAAACCACAAAAAGAGCAAATATTCAGTATAAATCTGTCTGTATCTAAATCAATAAAAATAAATGGGAGCTAGTTTGATATAGATACTATTTTATCCCACAGTTTTTTCTGAGTTTTTTTAATTAAAAACACAAAGAGCATAAAATCAAAAACTGTGCTAGAATTTTTAAGAGTAAATACATTGGAAATTTTGAGTTCATCCTAATTTTTAATTTTTTTACAGCATGAATTTTACTTATTCAGATATTAATTGGCTACTTTAATATAATTTTATGGAAAAATAAAAACCAGCAAAAATATCATTGATGATACAAATATGGTCACATATTCTTAATACATTATTTCTTAATAAATTTTCCTACCTAAAAACTTTCCTGCCCCCACCCTATTCCTGATGTGCAAGAGAATGAAAATGTAAAGTAATTTGCCAATGGTAGTATTGGAAAAATACCAAATTATTGCACTGTAATTCCACATTCACTCAATTACACTCACTCACAGGAAGAAAACAGAATATGCTCTCTCCCATTTCATTTTGGTATGAATTTGAATCTGACCATTAAAGAGATAATTCATCTAAGACACAAACTTGATCAAACCCCTCACTCTTTCCCTTCCTTTATTGCAGATTTTCTTTAGCTATAAAATCATGAAAGCAAGATTAGTATTTCCCTTGTGATTTAGACAGAACCTGACTGGTGTTTTTAGAAACAACAATTTATACAAATCGATCAAGAATTTAATGGAAAGTATGAAGTATTGGTCAGCTTTCTATTCTCACTGATACTGGTACTATGCCTTGAATTGCTTATGCTGCACTGGAAGTGAAAAGTGTCATTTGGCCAACTGAGAAATGTCATTCTACTAGTTTTTCAGAGACTACAAAGTTGAGATACATTTTTTATTTTTTTCAAAATTCCCCTTTGGGGCTTCAGTAGCCAAAGAAATTGAACAATATGAAATGCAGCAAATTCTGTTCTCGGAAGGGAGGATGTCATTTAATGTTCAACAGCATTATATCCCTGACAACAAGGTCTGGAAATCTCTTGGTTTAGTATCTTTTTAAATAGATATTAAATATTCTATAGCCTACATTTCCATTTGATTAATTTTGTGTTATAGTCTCCTGGGACAATTCATGCGTCATTTAGGAAACTTCTTAAAGTAATATTTCAGGTTGCTGCCATTTTAATAGTGACTATTAAGTACAAGTAGATTTTTAACATTGTTCACCAGCTCTCATGGTTTACAACATTACTGGAAATTATCTGAAATATCTTAGTGGTGATAACTGAGTAAGATACAAAAATAAATGTCTGAAATTTAGAACAAGGAAATAAAAGGTATTCAATCCCAACAAAAAACATATCACTTGTTCACATGCTTAAAAATGGAGTCTCATACCTTGATGACACTGATGCTATATGTACACAAATATTTTTTTAAATTCTGCAAATCATCTTTCTTAAGTACCTTAAGTGCTGGAATAATTTAAAATCTTACCTAAAAGCCTAGCATGAGATTTAAATTTCTTATTTTTAATTTATTTTTCTTTTCCTTTTTTCATGGCTATCTGGGGTTCATCAACTTATACCTCCTAAAATTAATTTGATTTAAGTTAGTTTTCTTGGCTCCCATTGCTATCAATGAATAGAGAAGGGAAGAAAAGAACTCGTCTAAGTAAGTTTAGTCCTCACCTCAGATAATTGCCTTACACAGTTGTTAGGGTCTATGAATCTGAAGCACGTGAAACCAAATCAAAACTGGAGGGACAGTCTTTCTGTCACAGAAAGAGTTCTTACAGTTCTTTGATTAGTATTATGTAAAATATCCACAGCAAACCCTGTATATTAATACAATAAAATATAATCTTGGTAGGCGAGTTGTATAATTAATATATTAATATAATTAATGTTTTTTTCACAGTATGGTGGTTGTAAAGAGTTGAAATTTTGAGAAGTTGTGTATAACTTGCTTATTTTTATAGATGTTGTAACTGAAAGCCTTTTGCATATACTATAAAGCCTTTAGGCTAGGACAATTAATATAATAGTGATCCAAATGAAACTGTAAAACTACCATTTTAAGATGAAGTTACAAATCCACTATGAGGCAGACGGGAGGCCTGCTGTCTCCATCTGCCTTTGCCAACCATGATGGTAGATAGGACAAGAAACAATGAACTTAAATTCCAAGAAGAATGATTCGGGCTGGGCATCTGATGATGAGAATAGTGAAATACTTTAGTGTACTTGTACTCTGTCTGGCTGAGGGGGAGCTGGTTTTCCCCATGCCAGCCTGCATGCAGATCAGGCTGCTGTGGTGGGTTGACCCCGGCTGGACACCAGGTGCCACCAAGCCGCTCTATCCCTCCCCTCCTTAACAGGGCAGGGGGAGAAAATGAGATGGTAAAAAACCCTCATGGGTCAAGACAAAGGCAGTTTAATAAAAGCAGAGGCCGTGTGCAGAAACAGAAGGAAAAGGACAACACAGATCCCACTCCCCACCTCTCACCACAGCGACGCCCAGCCACCTCCCGGGAAGCAGGGCCCAGCACGTGCCGCGGCTGCTCCCGAGGGCACAGACAAAACATCACAAACAATGAATGACCCCCCACTTCCTCCTTTTTCCCAGCTTTTATCCCTGAGCAGATGTCACATGGTATGGAATAGACCCGGTCAGCCCGGGTCAGCTGTCCTGGCCATCACCCTCCCAAGATCCCGCCCACCCCCAGCCCATGGTGCAGGGGGGGAATGTTGGCAAGACAACCTTGGGGCTGTGCAAGCACCGCCTGGCAACAACCAAAACACTGGTGTCACCTCCAGCCACCAACACAAAGCACAGCAGGCTGCCACGGGGAGAACCAGCTCCATCTCAGCCAGACCCAGTACAGCTGCTCACAGCCATGTCCAGTCAAGCTCCTTGACGTGGCTGTCCGTCTTTGCAGCAGGGCACACTACCAACTCATTGTTGACAAGTTCATCATGTCTGCTAGGACTCCCAGGCCCATTTCTGTAAAGTTGCTTTCTAGCAAGTTGGTGCCCAGCCTGTGCTTTTGTGTGAGATCATGAAAGGCAGGTCCTGCCTGACCAACCTGATCTCCTTCTATGACCGGGTGACCCGCCTAGTAGATGAGAGCAAGGCTGTGGATGTTGTCTACCTGGACTTTAGTAAGGCCTTTGACACGGTCTCCCACGGCATTCTCCTGGAGAAGTTGGCAGCTCACGGCTTGGATGGGCATACACTTTGCTGGGTAAGAAACTGGCTGGATGGCCGAGCCCAGAGAGTGGTGGTGAATGGAGTGAAATCTAGTTGGCGGCCGGTCACGAGCGGTGTTCCCCAGGGCTCGGTTCTGGGGCCGGTTTTGTTCAATGTTTTCATCAATGATCTGGATGAGGGGATTGAGTGCACCCTCAGCAAGTTTGCAGATGACACCAAGCTGGGTGGGAGTGTCGATCTGCTCGAGGGAAGGAAGGCTCTGCAGAGGGATCTGGATAGGCTGGATCGATGGGCCGAGGCCAACTGTATGAGGTTCAACAAGGCCAAGTGCCGGGTCCTGCACTTTGGTCACAACAACCCCATGCAACGCTACAGGCTTGGGGAAGAGTGGCTGGAGAGCTGCCCGGCAGAAAAGGACCTGGGGGTGCTGGTCGACAGCCGGCTGAACATGAGCCGGCAGTGTGCCCAGGTGGCCAAGAAAGCCAACAGCATCCTGGGTTGTATCAGGAATAGTGTGACCAGCAGGAGTAAGGAAGTGATCGTGCCCCTGTACTCGGCACTGGTGAGGCCGCACCTCGAGTACTGTGTTCAGTTTTGGGCCCCTCAGTACAAGAAGGACACTGAGGTGCTGGAGCGTGTCCAGAGAAGGGCAACGAGGCTGGTGAAGGGACTAGAAAACAAGTCTTCTGAGGAGCGGCTGAGAGAACTGGGGTTGTTTAGTCTGGAGAAGAGGAGGCTGAGGGGAGACCTTATTGCTCTCTACAACTACCTGAAGGGAGGTTGTAGGGAAGCGGGTGCTGGACTCTTCTTCCAAGAAACTAGCGATAGGACGAAAGGAAATGGCTTCAAGTTGTGTCAGGGGAGGTTTAGACTGGACATCAGGAAGAATTTCTTTACTGAAAGAGTGGTTAGGCAATGGAACAGGCTGCCCAGAGAGGTGGTGGAGTTGTCTACCCTGGAGGCGTTCAAAAAAGGTGTAGACGTGGCACTCCATGGCCTAGTTTAGGAGTCATGGTGGTGTTAGTTGATGGTTGGACTTGATGATCTTAGAGGTCTTTTCCAACCTTAATGATTCTATGATTCTATGATTATTCCATCCTATTTGAAGGACTTTGCATTTGCATTTGTTGAACATCATGATGAGGTTCCCGTTGACTCATTTCTGCAGCATGTCTAGGTCCCAGCCCTCCAGCATTTTAACTGTCCCCAGAATTTGTTTTCATCTGTGAACTTGTTGAGAACATACTCTCTCTCATTGTCCAGGTCATTGATAAAGATAGAAAATCTTGGCCTAGGTCTTGCCTTGTTTTGATCACTGACAGATGCCACAAGTAGCTGGCTATCAGTGTCACTTTGTCTCACAGATCACAGATGTTTGAGACTGATGGTCCAGGCAATTTTCCACTCACTTTGTCATGCATTTATCCAGTCTATATCTCAACAGTTTGTGTATAAGGATACTATGTGAGACCACATCAAAGGAGTTGCTAAAATCAAGGTATATGACTTCCGCTGCTCTGCCCTTATCCCCACAGCCAGTCACTTCATCATAGAGGGTGATCAGGTTAGTCAAGCAATCAGGTTGGTAAGTCCCTGATGGCTCTTCGCGGTTTCCTTTAAATCCTTCATACGCTTAGAAATTATTTCCAAAAGGACTGGCTCTGTAACGTGGGGCAAGGCTAACTGGTCTCTAGTTCCCAAGATTCTCCTCTTTGCCCTTCTTGAAAATGGGTGTGATGCTTGCTTTCTCCAAGTCATCAGGGACTTCCTACAATCACCACAAACTGTCAAAGGTGGTGGAGAGAAGCCCTGTGATGACATGGGCCAGTTCCTTCAGCAATCTGGATGGGATGGCCTGGATGCATCTCACCTTGTCCCATGGATCTGTGAATTGCTTAAGTTCTCCCTAGCTGGATCTTCCTCTGCTGTGGATAATATTTCATTCCCACGAACTCTGCTAGTAGGCTTAGAGACTTGAGAAGCGAGAGGAAAACCTTACAGTGAAAACTGAGGGAAAAAAAGGCAATTTACTATCTTGGCCTTTTCTAAGTCTTTGGTCACTAGGTCATCTGAGCAACAGGCCCATGTTTTCCTTAGCCTTCCTTATGCTACCAATTTACTAAGCCCATTTTTTTGTCCTTCACATCTCTCATTAGCCATGTTTTGGCTTTTCTAGCTCAACCCCCAAGTTTTGGGGTAATGCCTCTACATTCATCACAGAATGCCTGTCCCTGCTTCCATCTTCTCTGTACTTCCTTTTTGCATTCGAGGTCACTTAGAGGTTTCCTGTTTATCCATGCTGCTTTCTGCCTTATCTTCCTGACTGCCTCCATGTTGTGGACCATTCTTGTGCTTTGAGGAGGTTTGACACTGAAGAATAAGGCAGTTGTCCTGACCCTCTCTGCCCTCCATGGTGGGTCGTGGAACAAGCCAAGATCTTCTCTCCTGAAGTCCAGGGCTATGATTCTAGTATTTATCTTTTTCACTTCCTTCAGAATTTAAATTCCATCATCAAACAGACATTCCAACCAAGGCTGACATCCACCTTTCCACCCTTCATCTGTTCTTCCTTGTTTGTGAGCAATAAAACCAGCAGAGCACATTCTCTATTTCAGTCTTTGATCACTGGCATCTTGTGGATCTTAGCATGTGAGGATTTTAGTATGTGTCATATGAACTCAGGAGTTTCACCACCCTAATATAGTGATCTTGTGCTGGAGATCTATCATGAAAATGAGCTAGATAATCTTTTCAGGTGTCCTCCATCCCCATTTCTGTGAAAGGAGAGTGAAGAATAAATCAAATTGACGGAGATGGAAATAAGTCATACAGGGTTTGTGGATAGTAAGGCAAGTCTCAATGCAGCCATCACAACTTATCCAATCATTTGTCTCTCATTACCACCTTGACACTGTGTTGCATCTACCTTAATAAATAAATAATAAATGCTAAAATAAATAATACATGATCACTTTGTGGGTTTCGAAACTCAAAACACTTGGCAAATAAAAGGTTATTGGCAACTGTCTAAGAGAGGAAATAGCCTAAGATCCTAGAGCTTCATCAAAAAATATGTACACACAGCATTCACAGAACATATACTTCTGTCATCATGTTGAGAATGGAGCTGATAAAATTGTGTGTAAATCATTTCATAGTAAAGTCATTGGAATAGGTGCTAGCAGCAACAGCTTCCCAGAATGAAGCAGAAGACCGCTGCAAAAAGTACCCTTATGTGTCATGTTTTGATTGAAGTTATGTGGAGAACCCTGTGCACGCAAGAAATAGGGCGTCAGATTTTGGAGTCATTAGTTGTAATATCATTCATTTAATATATTAGACTATATAGCATTTCACAAACTTACTGTTTTCTTTGTTGCATCCTATTAACTAATCCATCATTCCATAAGTTTAAACGTTTAATGAATCGATACAAACGCAACACATTTATTAGTTGACTTGTTTTTTGTTTTGTTTTGTTTTGTTTTCAGAGAAACAAAGCAAAAATGGGTTCACAAATAGAATTCTCTGTGAATTTGTCTTTTAAATTCACTACTGCAAAAACCCATGTTACTATAATGTCATTAGTACTGTATCTATTGCCACATACAAAGTCTGTGGTATGGGCAAAAGGGATATATGGAGTTAAGGACTTAATGTTAGCTAGTTAAGGGTTTCATAATCTAGATTTAATAATCTAATAACCTACACTCATAGTCAGATAAGGCAGAAAAGATCACTAATGATACCTTTAAAATTGTTACATAAGAAGAGTGACTAAACTCCTTTTCTCTGGTGTTACGCAGCCCTGCCCATGTCCATGTCCGCCCCTGCCCCGGTCAATGGTGCTAGTCTCCCTTAGCCTGGGGCAGTGAGTCTTGCTGAGAGAATCAGCATCCCATGGTCCCCACCAGGAGGAGTGGGGTGCCCATGGTAGATGTGGCCCATACATCAATTCTGTGAAGCCTAAGCAGGTGTTTTGAATGTCGTAGGACATCTCAAATGGTACTAGATGTCTATGTATGGAACCTGCGGCAGGCCCTTAGTGGTCATCCAGCAGAACAGGCATCTATAGCTCATTTACACTCTTCAATAGATCTCTAATAATTTTAATGGGAGCTCTGACACAAAGCTCACATATCGATATCTGTACTGTGGATGGCAGCTGAATGCCATGCTTAAGTTCAGGGAGAGCAAAACTGTTTCCTAGGTGTTACTTAGGAGGCACAATACATTAAAGTCAAAAGAAAAACCAGACACTCTGGAGGCTTAACAAAGATACACCTTTCCTCCCAAGCAACTGTGTGTCCAAAAGGATATGCATTATTTCTTATCATAGTAACGAAAACTGTCATTTTTGGTGATGGTGCTGCGGAAAGGAACTTTACGCTTTGCATTGTTGTTTCAAATGTCACCTGTATATTTTAAAGGATAATTATGTACTTATATTATCACATTTTGCATACAGCCTTACCACTAAAGCGTTTAGGAGTTTAAAGATTAAGGAAGCATACTAATCTTAACTGTAAAGAAATTTATATTTCATCACAACTTTGACCTACAGATCTAATATATTGCTTCTCTATTCTGAATTCAACATCAAAATAACTTATGTTAATAACCATTTTAGACCTAAAATCTCTGTTAACAATTTCATCAGTAAACAAAAATAATTTTGTGAAATAATTTTTGGTTTCTTTAATTCAGGTGAACTGCAATCTTTCATTAGGAAAACTCTGTAACTGTAAAATTGTTAGTTTATTAATATGACAACTTTTAAGTTTAAAAAGCAGGTACAATTAGAATCGTAAATACAAAGTGAAAACTAAAATTTAGGCCTAAGCATATTATTATATGTATTAGGTTGTGATGTAAAGAAATAATGATCCAGAATCTTCCTTATAATTCTAGCTCAGCTTAAATCATAGCTTTCTACACATATGGATTTCAGTTATGTTCTTTGCTCCTCCTAATAACTCTTTGACATTTATTTTAACACTTATAAAGAAAAATGCATTCTAAAATGAAGTTACCCTGAAAGATGCCCCAATGCTACAAACATGAGTATTTCTCTTTTTATGTATTTGCAAATTTTCACTTCTTTGTGTTTTCATATCTTTTGGGTTCAGAGAAAAACATTTTTAAATGTTGCTGTGTTCCCAAGTCTTTACCAGATATCCTCCTTCCTGGTCTGCAGGGATGAAAAATCTCCTGCCTTCTAGAAAATAAAAAGCTTAGACAAACTTTGTTGATTTTGAAACAAGCTATTTATTCTTTTGCTAAACTCACTCTATTTTGTTTTACCTCTTTCATAATCTCTCCATGGATGATGATAAAATCATATCCACACATTGTAGCAAGCAAGTAAAAAGATTCTCAGCCTGAAATAATCTCAGAAAGACAATAGCAGTACATCTAGAAGATGGCTTGCTTGTTATCTCGTTTTATGTTGTGTTTTCCTGCCTGTGTATTAATTTACATTTTTTTCTGTTTTCTTCAAGCAACCTTCAAATTTCCTTTCAGTTTCAGCTGAAAACAAGCTGAACAAGTTGGAAATGATATTGGAATTAATTCTAAATAAGGATTTACATTGCAAATATGTGTAATTAATAATGACATTCTGAGAGGGCACTTGGCAACTGGTATCACATGTAAACCAGGAGGTAAGGAACATCTACAGTCATAGTTGTCTGAGACTTATGATTATCACTGAATTGTATAAAGTGAATGCAGCCACAAGAGCTTATCTGCTCCTTCCTTTTATCTATAGGTAGAATTCATTATATCTAAAACATTCCATACTGGTTTTTTAACCATATTTTTAAAACTTTATGTGCTAGAGATTCTATTATTCACTAAACACTGTGTTCTGATACTTACTTGTCCTTACAGATAAACTTCTTTCCTCTTAATATTTAGCCTAAATATCCCTTACAACATGTAGGACTGTTGACTTTTCCTATCCATAGCAGAATTAAGTAGTCCCATCTTCAGTGAAAATAATCAGTTTCTATTTTTATTAATAGCCATATTGGTCCAGAGTTAATCAAGCTAATTTAACTGAAAGTAGATTTTAGCTTTATGGGACACACGATTTATAAACTACAAAGACCTTTAGAAGCAGAAGGTTTTTAAAAGACTTTTGGCCATTTTCAGAACTAGCAGTCAGTATAGCTAGTTCAGTGTCAATGGGAGGGATCTTGTCAGGGTGATTCATGGCACCAGAGTTAGATATCTGTGCTTCCAGGGCAGCCAATTAAAAGACCAAAGATCTTCATCAGGCAAATGAAGAATTGATTAGGAAAAGTTGTATACAAGGGTAATCTAAACTCCTGCCTGTTCTGAAATTTAGGGATATGAATTAGGTGGTTATGTTTGAAATCCACTTCCTGTCCTGCATCACTGTCTAATTCAATAGGGCATATTTGGATTTTTAGAATCTTAGAATCACAGAATCATAGAATTATTTGAGTTGGAAGGGACCTTTAAAGATCATCTAGTCTAACCCCCTTCCCACAGGCAGAAAGATCTTTCAATAGATCAGGTTGTTCAAAGCCCTGTCCAACCTGACCTTGGACACTTCCAATGATGGGGCATTCATTAACTTCTTTGAGCAACCTGTTCCAGTGTCTCACCATCCTCACCGTAAAGTTAGAGTTTTTGAGGACTGTTCCATGAAGTAGACCTAACTTTTCTAACTTCATTTAGTGGAGGAAAGGGATTCACACCCACGTATGTCACTTCCCAGACTAGGATCTTAAGGCTGCCCCTCCTTTGGAAGCTCATATACTGTAGAGATTCATAGCAATGAAGGAGTCTTGCAACCTGAGGACAGTTCAGTTATTGATTACGAACCTTAGCAAGTTAAGAAGCAGATCCTGAGTTACAGTCCTTCAGTCCAGATTATTTATGCACAGCCTGTTGAAGAATCAATGGCTTAGAAAAACAGGTATTCTGGGGCTGAAGGTTAAAACAGAGGTCAGCTGATACCATTTTGATATTTGAAAGCAATTTCATTTCAATGAAAGCCTCTTACTTCCACAAAGTTTTGACAATTTGTCTTTAAGAAAAAAGATGTATATAAGGAACAGGAAATGGAAAAGAAAGGGAAAGGATTTTGCAATGAAAGCATTTAAATTTGATTTCTGTTTTATCTAAGTTCTATCTGAGGTAGCTAAAAAGTATTTTTGAGATTTTCTATCTTAGAGTATTCAATTTGCTTCTTCAACAAAACTTTCAGTAGAGCTAAAATAGTCTGTTAGCTTTTTGGCTGTAAGATGGTCAAAACATAGGATACAATTGCAACATTTATTTAAGAGCTTGGCAGTACATCCATGATTTTTAGAGTGTTCTGACAGTTTCTGTCAAGATTTGCTATTTATTCTTGTATGATAGACCTAGTAACCTCTGTGTCTAAAGCTCTGTTTTCTTTTTGCCTTTCCTTGGATTTTCAAATATGTTAACGTTTGTGAATTTAAATTTGCACCTCTTTATACTGCCACAGTATCACCACTAACTCCCTGCCCTTTTTTTCTAAACTACATTTTATTACTATTAGAACAGGTGCTTTATTTTCTGTAAATCACTTTGATATTTTTCCATGGAATATTAATCCATTGATTTTCTTTACATTACTTCATTAGGACACTTTATTTTTCTTCATTTCAAGTTGAAATGCATTTGGGGCAGGAGAGTTAGTAATAAACTCTTTATTCATGGGTTTGGGTTTTTAAAATTATTTTATTATCTTTAACTTAGGACTTCAATTTGGTAATGCAAATGTTGTGGTCATATCTAGCCACTCTCCACTAGTACAAAGGCATATCACCAGCACACTGCAAAATTTTGTTGGATACAGGAATTATTAAAAGACTATTTTTAAACATCCATGTTATTATTTTTTTTTAATTTATTTTATCGGTATTCTATCATTAGGTTGCTCAGAGTGCAAAATTAGTACCTCACTATCTTACCTGTTGTACTTATGTCTGTATTTTTCTGAAGTATCGTTGTCATTTCCAGTCTTTTGCTGAAATCACCTATAATCACGACATTATGAAGTTCTGGAAACTTAACACATCTGGCAACAAGTGATAAAAATTATACTTTTTGTTTAAAGTGTCACATAATTTTATCACTGGCTAATTCTCATTTGTAGTCAGTACTGCTTCATTCACTACTAAGGGTTCTTATGCCGACTTCCTATCTATTTCCTGATTCTAGGAAAGGTGAAGGTCTTCTTTTCTGGAGTAGGGATATGCAAATGTATCTACCCACCTGCTCTCATTTCAAGGATATTGAGATAATAGCCATTCAGATTTAAAATTACTGCAGCCACTTAAATAACTTTACCCTAGCACTTGAAAGTTTTCATGATCTTGTTTTACCTTCTGTTCTTTCTGGTTTGTTTTCAGTAATACATTAAAAACAAACAAATTTTCATCTACCTTCAAGACTCAAATATATGGTGCCTATTTAAAACTGTTATCAATGTAGCCCTGATCTCTGGAAAAACATATATTTTAAATTGAAAACATTACCCTTTCCATAAAAGTCTTTGTTATACTTGTTAGCTTTTAAATAAAAATTTGAGTGTATACAGCCACAACATCAGAGAGAGATGGTTTTTTTCTAGTTATATTGTGACAATACATGTGCACCACTGTGTGCAGGTAGATGCATACAGATTGAGTCCTGAGCCAGGACTGGAAAATCAGGGTGCCAGTTACAGATCTGTGGTTCTGAAAGATTTTTTTTTGTTTTCATAAATCTGGTAAAGACAAGGAAGTTCAGTAGCTGCTGTAGTTCCTTTGCAGGATGATATAGGATCTGTCAGCTGTTCAAATGGACTGAGATATTAGAGTCAGAGCCTGTGGAGAGGTGCTTTCCTGTCATGTTGTTTCCTCCAAAGCCTTACTTACCTCTGCTACAGGGAAGGGTTGGCAGCAAGGCCAGCGGATCAGACAGGGTATCAGGTACACAGCAGGTAGGTCCTCTCTGACAGAGCGTATGCAGCCGGAAGAATCCAAATGGGCTGTAATTTTGTAATATTGCCCTATTCAAAATATGAGCTTAAACCAAGTCTCTGAAAGCAAATCCTCTCAAACTCTGAGGTGTCTGAAAAGATAAGAAATCAATTTCACTGTGGATGCTTTTAAGGAATCAACAGAAGTATAGCTGGCAGATTTTTTCTTTAGATATTCCAAACATTCTGGTATGCTCTTGTCATAATGGCTATTTCTACCCCCAGTAGGTTTCATTTTTCCACTCCAAAAGATAGAATTTGTTCACTGCTGCTTGTATCAGTACTGAACAATGAACAAACCCACTGATTTGGTGATGTCTGTATGTATGTATTTTTCTATTTTTAATGTCAAGAATGTAAGCCCACAAAAGTAAATTAATACTAATTTTCTAATCAATTTTTACCAAAATCATGCCCATATAATGTTCATACATTTTTCATTATTTCATTCAGCTGAACCTTCTAACTAGCAATACTAAGGAGCAAGCACAGTAAATGTCAGAAAAATGTTGTTGAGGCTTTTTGATGCATTTGTTTTTCTGAAAGATGATTTGTACTGAATCCTTGACATTCCTGTAGCATTTTGTTCACACTTACCTTAATAAAGAGATATATTCTCACTTTCAACTTCCTCAGGTTTTTGGAAAGATCTTTGGAGACCAAAAAAGAAAAAAGTATAGAAAAGCATAACAGTGGATTATACGGCTTCAAATAATCTCTATGCTCAACACTAAAGATGAAAAAAAAGTTATTGAAATGGTAAAATTGATAGGTGTCACTTTTTTTTTTTTGCGTGTCACATTTATTTTTACATCAGTGGGGTGTTTTCTAACTTATTTATATCATAGGTGAAACCAGACACTTTGACAAGGAGCATGGAGACTCTTGGGTTTCCTACACAGGTCGGTCTTGGATGAGCAGCAATAGATCTATGCCTTGAAGCAGCACGAAGTACAGTAAAAAAATAAAATAAAATTGAGCCTAAGACACTAGGCTCTGGGATTTATGGTCACTGTCTGGTCTCCAATCTCTAAGGGTTTCAGCCTCATGTTAGGAAAATGGGGGTCCTGAGTGCTCAGGCCTTCCAGCTTCTCTGGAAACAGCCCTAAGGATGTGTTAGTCTCCTGATCTGTATGAGCTGTCTTGCATTTGTTAGAGCACACAGTGCCTTTTATTCCCTCTGGTTCACAGTTTGTATCTTCCTTGAACATCAGTATTTGATTCTTCTGGTTTTAGCTACATAGGATCTCATCCAGACTTCAGACTGTTACTCTCTGTGCTTTCAAAATGAGTGTTCTTCTGCCTGCAACACTGCTTGTTAATCTGAAGCTGAAGTTAACTGAAGTTAATCTGAATCTTGAAGCCCTTAAGGGTTGATGCACTGATATCATCTGCCCATGAGCTTACGACTCTGCTGTCTTTTTGCTTTTTGAGAGTAGCAATAGTATTTTTGACCACTAATGTTATTTCTGTTCTGAAGAAACATCTCTTTTTCTCCTCCACTCCCCCATTAAATTGTGTGAACTGTGTGAAAACCAAGAAAACCAAACCAGATCAAGAAGCAAGAAGTCAGATCTGTCCCATATTTATTTGTTTTTTTAACCTTTCTTGATGGTCAGTCAGCTTTCCCTGACTTGACTACGTATGACAGACAGAATCTGGAAAGAGAGAACATTTTGCTAGTCTGGGGACAGCTATGTTACAAATCAAACATAGTAACAAATCAGACAGCAAAAAACATCATAGCTTTTAGATATTTCTGCATCTTGCAACCCCCTCACTCTGTAATCCCCTCCACAACATCCCTCCAATCCCCAGGGGTTCAGCTGCCTGTCATCCAAGGCCTTAGCCCTAGTATGGAACAGCCTGGTCACTTTGACTCAGACTTCTGAGGAGATTACAAAGTTGTGAAAAAGAGTGGTGAAAAGGTTTAGAAGGCTGAACTGTACAAAATGAGAAAGGTTAAACCGCAGATAGAAGTAGGAGTGTCCAGACAGGATTGTTAGTTGTTTCACGGTTCAAGGAGAATGCCAACATGGAAAGGTATAAGACCGTATGGGGAAAAACCAGTCTGGAACAGGGGCTGGCCCTCCTTCTTCACAATCTGACTAGAGGCTGGCCAGAAAAGACTCTGTGGGTCAGGGGAGGTCATATGAACACTTAGTCTAGTATTCTTTGTGTATTACACAATTAATAATTGTTTTGTACACTTAAGTTGTCTGCATTCTGCTCACAAAGTCTCTTTGTGCTCAGTAGAAGTCCCTGAACAAAACATCCCTGGTAACACAAAGCTTGGATAGTATGCTTTGCTGAAAATAACATTTTAGGGTAAGATATGAGACTAATAAATAACAGCATGTATTGACGCATTGTCCCAGCTCAATACTCTGACCAGGTTCTTTTAGATATTCCACACATGGAGGGTGAAATGTTTAATATCAAGGTTACTTACCTGAAGATAGTTAAAGTTACACGGGATTTCTGATTTAGCAGGGTGATGCAAAATATGTTGAAAATACAATACAAATATGACATTTAGCAAAATACAACAATTGCAATACACAGTTCAATCACAATACCAATGTGATTCCTAGTACCAGACTTTATTATATGCTTATCGTCAAGATGCTGGATGTTCCCAGTCGCCAGAAAAGAATACATGGGCTGAAGCCAGGTCAAGCTGGCACATAGTTTTGTGATGTCATTTCTAACATTCCTTATTTTCCCCTCTGGGACATAATCCAAGTCAAAGGCTGACTCCGGAAAGAAAGGCAGAAGGAACAGTAGATTTCATGAGTTATATAAAGTTCTTCACAAAGCAGGAATCTATTTTTTCATGACTTTCCAAAACAGCAAGAAACTGTAATGAACAAACAGAAAATCAAATCAGTTTTTGGTTTTCTATAGATAGTTTGAGACACCAGCCTATTAATTCTCCATTAAATTGGGAGATGTGATTCAATTTGATTGAATGCTTACATATAGGGTATTTGTAGCATGTTTGGGTACCTTGCCTGTTCTGTCTGCAGCTACTAAAGGGTGTGGAACTCCCATATGTCATATCTGTAGTCCCATTCAAATCTCCTGTACATTGTACAGATTCTAAAATAGTACTAGACCTCTGTACATGGCCAACAAATTTCACCATGGATTTCAGCAAGAGTAAGACACCAAAATGTAGGTGTCAATCAAATAACCTACACCATTTCATTCACCATGGGAGCTTCTGTTATCTGCTGTATAAAATCATAGAATCATAGAATCATTAAGGTTGGAAAAGACCTCTAAGATCATCAAGTCCAACCATCAACTAACACCACCATGCCCCCTAAACTAGGCCCTGAAGTGCCACGTCTACACGTTTTTTGAATGCCTCCAGGGATGGTAACTCCACCACTTTCCTAGGCAGCCTGTTCCCAATGCTTAACCACTCTTTTGGTAAAGAAATTTTTCCTGATATCCAATCTAAACCTCCCCTGGCGCAACTTGAGGCCATTTCCTCTTGTCCTATTGCAAGTTTCTTGGGAGAAGAGTCCAACGCCTGCTTCCCTACAACCTCCTTTCAGGTAGTTGTAGAGAGTGGTAAGGTCTCCCCTCAGCCTCCACTTCTCCAGAGTAAACAACC
>WAAD01001008.1:11962-26721 GCA_013389945.1 Fregata magnificens | reverse complement strand
AAAACAATATACTGTAATATCCTCTCAGCCACATGAGGTTCACTGTGTTTCTTTTTTTTTTTTTTTAAATGAAGAAACAACAGTCTGAACAAAAAGTAACATCTCTGATAAATTTCCTCTGGGCTTCCCCATAGGTGACCCAGTAAGTGGACTGACATAGTGGGCCAGGCATATGAAGGTCCCAGATGCTGAACAGAAAGTTTTTAAAATTACAATATCTGCTTTATGTACAAACACTCAGAATAAACTTGTATTGTCTCACTGCATATATTTTTCAATTCCCCCCCCGCCCCCAATTTTTTTTTTTTTTCATAACAAAGTCTGCTCTCCATAAGGTATGTGATGTGCAAATAACCATTCTTTAGAATGAACTGATTTTGAAGCTGTGTTGCCCATAACCCATGAGCAGTTCATACAGAGCTGTCACACTAAGCAGGGGAGTTGAGGGGGTGTGAAATCAACACTTTTTTTTTTTGTAAGGACACTATCAAGCAACCAAGCAAGCTGTTTTTGTCTACTCCAGGAAAAAGTCACAATGATCAGTAGTTTTGTGAACACAGAAATGAGAATAGAGAACTGTAAGAAAGTGTTTATTCTAAACCAGTGTTATTTTCTGCAAAGGGACAGCTGAAATAGAAGTTCCCAAATAATAACGCCTACTCCCAAAATAACAAAACAACCCAAACAATAAACCTTCTCTCATGTTTGTAAAATTCCATGTTTGGGTAGCACAAATAATTGCACTATCATCCCAAAGAATTCTAAACAACTATGAACACGGGAACAGGGCTTCAGTGCCAGGTGCCTAAAAGCAAGAAAAGACAGGAAAGGGGGAGGCTTCAGCTAGAATGATGATGAGCAATTCAGTTGTAATCCCACATTTCTCACTTATTTCAATTGTTCCTTATCCTTTCCCACAACTTAACATTTACTATGTCGCTAGTTATCAGGTGCCTAGATTAAAAACCCTTAAGATCACCAGAAGCCAAAAACAGACAGTTCTTGAAAATAACAATTTTTTTTGCCTTCCAGAAAGCCTGTGATTTGTGAGAAGACCTTTCCTTCTGTATTCTCTCTTTGTAGTTCCATGTACTCTTAAAACATCATAAACTGGTAGTAATGGCTGCCAGCACGCTTTCGTGTCATGAAGCAGGCACAAAGAAAACCCCTAAGAAATCATAAAACTTCTCATCGCATCAGTTCCAACCCTCAAGTACTTCAGAGACAAAAGACTAAGGAATGCATTAGTTTAAACCAAGGGAGACTAAGAGTCTGGACAAATAAGTATTTTTCTAGAGCGAAGTTTGACTATAGTCTGCTAATTTAGCAGAAGTCTTTATTACTCTCCAGAACTCAGAATCCGAAAATCAACAGGTCAAATAAGACAAGAGTGACAAGTTTCACCAGAGCAGGTATGTGTTACCTTCCACCCGTACAGAAAGGAATGAGAGTAACTGTAGGGTTGAACCAAACAAATGACAATACAACATGGAAGGAGGATCTGAACCACATACAGAAGAGGGGCTAGGGAAAGGATTACAGTTTTTCTCCTGCTTCATGACAATGGAGAGGATTTGGGAAGTTGGATATTTTTAATGTTGTTTTTCAATTTATTTTTCTCTCAAAAAAATAAAACCCAGACTATCAACTTTACTCCTCAATTTTGTTCTAAAAGTAAATGGTGTTGGTGTATCTTGTGAGATAAATAGGTTCAACCTAAAACAGTGAGAACTGAAGTTGAGAGACTTGTTAGCTGTGGCACTAGCAGTTTCAAGGACTTCGTTAACACCACCCCTACTCCCACCCCAAATTTGGCTAATGTCAACTTTGTAAGGACAAAGATCTTTTTAAATCCCAGAGTGTTTAAGGTTAAACAAGATCTAACTTCTCATGTAAAAGTCAACAGGGGGAGGGAGAAAGGAGGGAGGAGAGAGATGGGTAGGAGACACACAGAGGGACCCTAAGAACACCAGGAGTTAACATGTGATTTTTACTTTCTTGCATATCTGTACAGTCAAGCATCTCTACTCAGATAATATCACGGCATTATCAGACCCTAAAGGGATTTTAAGGAAAATGAGCATCATATTTAATATCTATGTTTAGTTTAAAAAAAAAACACCAAAAGAAAACATGATCAATTTTCAATTAATGGCACATAAAAGGAGATTATTATTTTTTAAACAACTAGGGCTGGGACCTGGAGTAGCCACTTGAGATGCATCCTGCAATAATTTAGACTGGATAGTGGGCTTTGCTAGATAAACAAAAGCTTTTTCATAGATGCAACACTAATTTTCAGAATGTTGCTAGGGCAACAGCAGACTGTAACAAGAATTTCTGAATAATGAGCAGGTGGCAATATATGAAGATCTTAGACTCCTGACTGAATTATTCATATGTACTCCTGAATAGTGAGATTTATAAAAGCAATAGCCTTATTCCATCACCACAAATGGAAATACTATATAACCTGTCTAGAATATTTATTAGCGTTCTAAACATGAATCTCTTTATTACTTTAACATGATATGTAAAGCAAGATCACTACTAGTCTGAACAAAAAAGGCTCACAGCTCTAGCGTAAAGAGCTAGGCTCAAAGCTCTAGCGTTTTATTTTGCATAAAGTACTGTTACACAATCTAAAAGAATAGTTTCTCTAAGCCAAAGCTAAACCTAGTTTTCTGCCTAAGATTCTCCCTGTACTGATTCAACAGTAATTCCACAGGGACAGGAACAAATCTTGGCAGTTACGAAGTAAGGACCAGACTAACTGAGAAGAACTGAACACACTTTATCCATCATGCACATCCATAGCAGGAATTTTGCCGCATACAAAATGCTATGGAGGGACGCCTATAGCATATCTCTAGAAGTCTAAAGATAGTCTATTATTGCACTTGAAAAGCAATGGCAGCAAAACTTGGCAAGATTTTCATTAATTTAAAACTTTCAACTCTGCTAAGTCAATACACTACTAAAACTTCAGAACTAACATAAATTCCTTCATTTGGCTTTCCAACAAAGTCTCTCATTAGCTGGTCAGCAGTGATTTGAGTATCTCGAGAAGGCCAGCTGTAACATTCTTCTTTTGCTGAATATGACAGAAGATAACTATTCTAACTTATTCTAAGACTGAACTGTTCCTCCCTGTGAGTTCAGGAGAAGCTGTAATGAGATATGCAAAAAAAACCCCAACCCAAAACCCCACAAAAAACAAACCTGCCCCACCTTTTGGGGCCTTTTGTCACAGATCTCAGATCTCTGTTTTAAACACCAATAAAATAGTAAAGTTTGTAGTTATTTTAATTGCTTAGTTCCCAATTTCTGGAGATTAACATATTCTATGTCTTGAGATATAAATTCATATGCCACAAGATGACTGTATATTCATGTCTGTAACTACAAACTACAAAGCCGTTTTACAAAGCTGACATTATAAAAAAAAAGTTGCAAAAACACAGTAAAAGGTAGATAATTAATTACGTGATACCATTTTGATAAATACTCTTCAATTCTCCATGAAGCCCCTCACTACAAGAAAGACATGGAGGTGCTGGAGCATGTCCGAAGAAGGGCAACGAAGCTCGTGAAGGGTCTGGAGCACAACCCTTATGAGGAGCGGCTGAGGGAACTGGGGTTGTTTAGCCTGGAGAAGAGGAGGCTGAGGGGAGACCTTATCGCTCTCTACAACTACCTGAAAGGAGGTTGCAGCCAGGTGGGGGTCAGTCTCTTCTCCCAAGTAACAAGCGATAGGACAAGAGGACATGGCCTCAAGTTGCGCCAGGGGAGGTTTAGATTGGATACTACGAAAAATTTCTTCACCAAAAAGGTTGTTAAGCATTGGAAGAGGCTGCCCAGGAGGTATTTAAAAGACGTGTAGATGTGGTGCTTGGGGACGTGGACAAGGTTAATGGTTGGACTCGATGATCTTAAAGGTCCTTTCCAACCTAAACGATTCTACGATTTACTAAGTGCAATTGTTTCAGTTTAGCTGATTTTCAATTAATATGCATTAATTTCAGAACAAGCCCTGGAACAAGTTACACATTAAATTGTCTTGTCATCATGTGTGACAGATGTACAGCTCTGAATACCCCCCAAGACAGCTAGAACTAGTTTTTAAAGTGAAGTTCATCCAGTGAAATCTCACAACGGTAATTTGACACCTGGTCAAGTTTTACCAGCAAAGCCTTCCACGTCAGCAAAGCTTCCTGTATCAGGTTATAGCTAAACCAATTTTCTGTGGATTCCACGATTCAGAAAGAATGTTCAGTGGAGACAGTCTAACTTGCAGAAGATTAAAGTATCTGATTCTCACAGCTAGTCTTCCTGCATTGTTTGTAAATGAGCTACTGTCCTCTGCAGCAGCTTCAGTCTAAACGGGTTTAAGATCCACTGCTGAGCAGTGCCCTGCATTGCAGCTGAATCTTGCTAATTCCTTTGTTCAGCTTTCTGGTCAGAGGGAGGTCAGAAGACAATTGCCTCACTAATATGATGGCCTCACTAAATAGCTCTTTAAGCATGATTTTATATCTCTAAACTGAAAATCCTGGTAACAAAGGAAAGTAGAGTAAAACCAGCATCTTGCTACTTCCTAACGAACACTTCTGAAAGCACATCATCAGAAAAGCAGCTTAATTGTCCAGACCCAAGCACAAGGGGGAGAGAGAGCTGGTTCTTCCTTTCCCCAACTGAAAAAACCATGGAGCATCATTTTCTGCCACCTTGGTACTCATACCTTTCAAAGATATTTCATCTTCTTAACAAGTAGAGGGTTCAGTCAAGGAAGCAATGCTAACTTCTGCACTAAGTACCAAATTTTTTGTGACGGCATATCCTCCTCTTTCATGGTATAATCACCAGAACAAGAGGCTACACATTAAAGAAACTTACCAGGACCAAACACTGTATCTCTCTTTGGAGGGGAGGGAGGAAGCAAAAGTAAACATAATGAAGGTTTGTTTCATAGCATGAGGCTTTTTTTTTTTTTACTTTAAAAAAAAAAAAAAAAGAAGTATGAACATAGGACAAATACCACCACCGGTAAGTTTATATTCTGAAGGATCTCTGTAACTCTTACACTTTAAAGTTTAGATGAGAAACTAATACAATGTATTAGAACTTAGTGAATTTATTTGAACAGTTTTCTGGAAAACTAGTTTAGAGACAAGTATGAAGGCATGAGGGGAATGAAAAATAAGCACCCTTGTTTTCTTCAAAAATACCTCAAAGACTGCATGACCAAGTCATTGCAAATTTGACAGGAGGAAAAAAACCCACCCTCAAAATGCAAATACCAAATGCACCTTTCCCTAGCTGAACACAGGCACACACATCCAAGTTTCATGGTAGAAAGGTTTTGAAAGCTGAAAAGAGTAGGAAAGAAAATCTTGCTGGAAATCAGATTTTTCACATTTTAAAGGTGCTTATTTACAACCTGTATTATGCTTTACCTAACACACTCAGGAAGTGTGAGCAGACCAGGTCAGTGCTACAGTCATTCTCTGTGATACCAAATGTGGGATAAGCAAAGGAGATGGTTTAAAGAGACAGCAAACTTTAACACTGCGCTATCACTGAATAAGTCAATCCTTAAGATTTTTATTCATATAGTCAGAATATTCAAGCAAAGAAGGATTATTAATAGAATAGCTATTAATAATAATTAGAATCCTGCATGTCTCTGACCAAAAGGCTCGGCTTTACAGGCAATCCAGGACAGGGACTTTGATATAGCCTCAGGCTACAACAATCCAGGGACTGAGGATGATCAGGCTGTCCTTGATGTATTATTTCCTTATCTAGGTATACCAGTTACAACAATATATATGAAAAGATGTTGATGAATTTTATGTAGTATTTAACAATGTTACGTGTGTAGACTACTTACGGAATCTTCTCTAAAATACTTAATGTAACTTGCCCTCACTACAGATTCCCTAAGGCAGAGGGAGAAGGGGCTGGGAAGGGAGGAGAGCCCTTTAAAAGGAATAATCACAAATTTAGCTGGATGAATGAATGCAGAGGAAGCAAAGCAAAACAAAACAACACAAACAAAAACACCTGCAAAAAACCCCACCCCAAAACAGACTGACCAACCAAACGGTAAGCCTTGGAAGTCAGAAACACAAGTTACAAGTCTGAGTCAGAACTTGCTAACAAAAAGTTCATTATCCATATAAACAGAAAAAGAACAAGAACATAAGAAAACTACTGTAGCACATCTGAAATTGAATTTGAAAGAGTACATTCAAAGGAAGAACAAGATTCACAATGTAAGTGCTAAAGACAGCATACCCACTAACTACAGAAAATTAGAAGAACTGTCTCATCAGATCAGAAGTCCCAAAGCAGAGATTTTTTTGCAACAATACAAAAACCCATGATGGTATCATTTGATGTTACAATGACAAGCACAGAACTAAACATAAGGAAAAAATAACTCTACGCCTGGCTTTTTAACAAATTTTAAAGGAAAGAATGAATCAAAGGCACCAAAGTCAATGGAAAATGAGTTGACAGAAAAACATGTGTAACACAGAGATTGGGTCAAATAGCTCTATTTAATAAAGTAATATTTCTTAGGAAAAATAAACGGAGTAGGCCTAATCCATTTGAATTATATGTGGTATTATACAGGAAATTGATAAAGTAGAGACAATGGAGATTAACAAAAGTTATTTTAGTAATTAGAAGGCTTACTAACAAGAGGTGTTAGAAGGAGTAGCTTAAAAGAGGGGACAAATGGGTAAGGCAGTGAAGGGAAAACAGGCAAGGGGGTTAGCAATGGAGCTTTGTTTGATTTCAGTCCTACTACATGAGACTTAATACTAACATCTTTGGATCACAAATGTGGGAAGTACCACCAGCAGAGGCAAAAAGATGATCTTAAGGATACTGATAACTACTGACTGTTACCAATGACAAAAATTCTTAAACCAAGTAGTCATCCCACAGAAACAAGATGGAAGATAGTTAACCAATCCTAAGATGAGTATTGATTTTGTGACTACACTGACAATGCAATGTAGCCTTGAAAAAGGTGAATGCAGTAAGATGTACCTACCATTCAAGTTATTCTCAGAAAAGCTACAAGAGCATAAATGCCATTCTAGTAAAGCCCTGGTGAGACCTCATATGGAAGATGGTATTTGCACTGGTAAAAACTTGTATGGAAAACTTCATTTCATTCTAAAAACAAGGTAGCTGAAAAAGAGACTCAAAAAGACCATCTAGCTTAGTCAAAACACAGACTGAACAGGACAGGTCTTTATCAGATGGCACATGTGGCTGTAGTAGATAACAGGTGGGCAGAAGAGCTACTTAAGCTAGAAGAAAGAATTGCCACAGAACCATGTGTCTATAAATTTGCTACAGTCAGCCAGGCTGGAGGCCAGGAGACATCACAGACCAGATTTTACAACTGCTATCCAGCAGGAAAGAACACAGCTAGCAATTTAATTAACATTAAGATAAACTTTGACACAGTCATGAAAGGATTATTTCCTGTAATAAGAAGGGACTGGACTAAACGACCCACAGAGTCTCTCCTTTCACTCTTCGGGCACATTCATGCAGTGCACAGCGCATTCAGTTGCATACTTGTCCACAAACATTCCATTATTTTACTGATGATTACTGCTATTTAATACCAGAGTACCTGGATGACCTAGATTCAGTGGGAACCAACTGAAAATTTTTTGTTTATCCAACTTTACTTTCAATTAGCCTGGTAAGAAGCCTTCTTAGGATCAGCAAGAATTTTTCCTTCAAATTAAAAGAAGCTGGAGAAAGTCTACTTATTTGTACTTTATTTCTAAAAATTCCAAAGAATAGTTTAAAATCCATTTTATGCCCTCCAACATTTTCTATGGAAGTCTATCTTATAACATCAAATATGTAAGAGAATCCATCTTCCTTATAGTAGTTGTGCCTACATTTAACCTATATATAGTACATAGGCCTTCTGAATTCAAATATAGTTTAAAAGTTTTAGAATCACTGCCACTATAACCATGTAACTGCAGTATATGCAACATGGATACAGAAGACGACGACAGATGCTGCAAACAAGAGTCCCGAGGTTAGTAAGTTATGAGCAGTATTGAAGCTGAATGCCTGTTCACTTCATGCATGAGGACTTTCTTACTTGTCATGTCAAGAGCTAGTCAGCTGCCCAGATACAGACATCTAGTGTGGGCAGATATGACACAGATCTACAGGAGACTCTGCTGCCTCTCTGGAGTAGCATGGGGAGACAGGATATTTAGCCGCACAACTAAGAATCCCATCAGATCACTCTGATCTCAGTCAAGTAACAGGCTTTAGAACTGTCACCACTGATCTAAAAACATGTCTGAATTCACACATTGTCTAATCAGAGCTGAAAAATCTTTTCAAAGTCTCCCACCCACAATTATTCCACACGTTAAAAATGGGCTAAACTGTTTCCTGCTTAAAATTAGCCTGTATTTTGTTGCATATTGGAAGACAGGACAAGAAAAAGAGGTACTGAGAGAATACCTACACATTTACATTTCTTGGTCTTTATGGAACATTGTAATTTTAAGCCTTTGCACTGCTATGGACCAAGGAAGACAGACACACAAATCCAGTTTCTAATACTGTCCAATACTTCAACAGAAAAGGCCAGATAAAAAGCTGACTGTATTCTGAGCTGGGACAGCTTCCACTACTATTTTGATATGCAAGTCTCCATAAGGACTACTGCTCTTTGTGCTTTGCAAATTAAACTCTACAGTGTCTGTAAAGACAAGATTAAGTAGCAACTAATGGGATGTCATCACGCCTGATGAACAGCCAACTGTTGGAATATCATACGTTGCAATAATTGGGTTAGCACAGTAACATCATTTATTCTGTTCATATTACTGCTTTAAGAATTTAGTCTAAAGGTACCATTCAGAGCTCAGAAATCTTAGTCAACACATGGTATTACTTATTGCACTGGATGAAGGCTCTCCTGTATTTAAGTCATTACTAGCTAAGCTCAGTCTGGACTCAGTTGCTTCTCCCAGTAACAAGAACATCTACATAAATACAGATGTTCCTCTCTAGAAGCCATTACTTGAAAACAGAAGGAAACAGGACCTGTGTAGTGTTACCACACACAGCACTACGGTGAAAATCATAACATTTTTATAAATTGACAGAACAGTTTGTGTGAAAGATTCATATCCATTTACTAGACCACAAGTCTAACCAAAAGGCATTAGTATTCCTGTCGCAGCCTCCATAAAGTCACTTAATAGCTTTGCATGTCCTCTTCCTCCTCCCAATCCATACCACAAGGATGACACCTCAGACCAATATTGGTACTGGGTTGTGGTGCAGCTTTAAACCCTTGAAAGAGTAGTTTATTTTTCCATGACAATAATGCAATGTGCAACGAAACACGTGCCTAGAATGCTTTTTAGAGATTATTTGCAATGAAAATACATTAAAGGTCACTGATGTGCTTAAAACAAAAAGGAAACCACAACACCTAAACTAGGACACTAATCGTTTGTAATCTTCATTGCAAGTAAAAAAATCAAAGACTCATTATTGTCCATTCTAACAGTAGAACTACTATCAGCAGATACTATGAGTATCCAATTATCCATTTTACCACAGCTTCTTCCACTGAAGTATATGCAACAGTCATTAACACATAAAAATTAGTCAAGCTTCCCTTGATTTTCCCTTGGAAAGCCATTAGGCAAAAGTTCTGGTTCAGAAATAGTCTGGCTTCCCAACTGTAAGAAGAACAAGGATGCATCAACTCAAAAAGACAAGCCAAGTTTTATTTTGAGTCAAGGTACTGACATTCCATGTAGCAATGATAACCAATCAAGCTACTTTTAAGGGAAGACAGAAATTGGCAAAGGTTCAGTTCTTGCTTTAAGCTATGGAACAGATTCACTAGATTATAAAAGAAAGGGAGAAAAAGAACCTAATCCTGGCAGCAAGTTTTACTCTTTAAACTCCTACAGAGCACACTGAACCTGAAATGTAGCTCTTCATCCAAAAGATAGAGGGATTTACAATGCTTTAAAGGAAATGGGCTTTTTACTGTACCTTCTGTTGAAATGCTCCAAATCACAGTGATAACACGGACAAGAATTGTCCGCAAACTGATTTACTAGTTTTGCTACTGCATCATTTGGGTGCAAAACCTGAACGTTTGATCAAAGCCTAAGTTATAAGGCTCAACAATATTCCAATGCCTCTCAAAACTCCTACTGTATCTCCACAACAACATACCGAATTCTTCTGAGCTCACTTAGAATACGAAAACAGATGGAAATCTTCCTGTGGATCCAGCATGCCGGTCAACGATGCAACTGCTCCCAGCTACTCACCACCAGCAGGAGGTTTTTATGCCCAAAGCTCTGACATCAAAAAGGACTGTGCGAACACTCCTCAATCTGCTGTTGGCAGAAGCCCTCAAATTAGTTCAAACTTCACTCACCAGCTGCACACCAACAGCCTTTTCTAGATTCAGCTGCGCTAAAGAAGTCACTGATCTCACTTCCAGTCACCATTTCCGCCATCTGCCAGTTAAACCGCTCCTGTGAGCCTCCCTATACATGTTTCAATTTGATAGAACGAATAAGAGACTTACATCTCACACAGCTGAAAGTGAAATGTTCAGAAACTCCTCACAATAACAGCTCATTTAACAGATCAGAGGGGGTGATAGAGGGTATGAACAAAAAGCTAAGGATACGTCAATATCATGGCCTCTTTCACAAAGGCCAGTGTTTGCAAGGAGCATATCTATTTGCATCCTGCTTCACCATAACGTACAGTACAACAGTTTAGTTGGACACTAACAGAAAGCTATTACACCTCACTTAGCTGCGAACATACTTCTTCAAAACAAGTATAGTAAGTTAACTGCCAGCCGATCATACAAAACATTTTTTAGAAAAATACAAAAAAACCTCAGCACTGGATCTTTGCTAAGAACGGTCAGCTAAACCAAATCCAACAATGACACCTTCTACATTTATGCCTTTTAGAGGTTATTTTTTGACCTGGTAATGCAAGTTACCTGAAACTATGCTTTCAAAATGAAGGACAAACTAACTATGCTGTGCTATTTAGCCATAGCTTTAATAGTATTTAAGATGTTTGTCCTGACAAGCTTCAGCCTTCAGACCATTCTATACACATGATTGGACAAACACCTTTCATAAATGGCAGTACAAACTTGCTAACAAATAAACCTGGGGAGGGGGCAGAGAAGAAAGTTGAGAGTGTTAAATAAAGAACAAAATTCCATTTTATACACAAATTTTTGAGCTATAGATTAAAGAATAACAAGAACTGATGTTGGGAAAGAGATAAAAGAACAGAAAAACTTGGCAGCAGATGAACAAAGACAGGTGAACAATGCAGTATATAAATGTTTATGCAGAAACCAATGGCTGCAGAGAGATAACGCCCCATTCCCTTCTAGAGATCCAAGATAAAGAATAGAAAAGAAACCCCTAAAGAAGCATCCCACACCCATGCTCTTCAAACCTACAGTTTGCTTCAGCAGCCTGGATACAAACATACAATAACCAAATACAATATTCTTGGAAACTTAATTCTATATATTGGAGAAGAGTTCATATCATAAAATGACACATTGACAGGATTCTCATAATACATACATTGAACTGCAGGAGACTACCTCATGCACAAGAGCAGCAGTGGAGGCTGTTCTGTAATTAAGGCTGCTGAGCTTCCATAAATCTGGTTTCAGACGTTATTTCCTCTAAAGCACTCCTTCAAAAAGTTATGAAATCAAAATAACATTATAGGTAGGCTGAAAGTACAATTTTCCCAACAATATTTAATCATAATCTGTTGCTGATTTATGATCTCCTAGAAATAGAGCTTTCCAATACTGCTTTCAAAAATCTCTCAACGTTGTTCTACAGCGCATCAGTCCACCACCTCAAAGAAAAGCCACCCAAGAAACACAAAGAAATACATAAAACCTACTTTAATGGGCTTACATAGATGCCACGTATCATCCAGAGCAAGCACTATATTAAGGCATTCACATAGATTCTTCTTGCCGACGGTGTAAATGACCTTATTATTCAGGTCTTGCATTGCCAAACGACTCATCTTACCATTACTAAGAGGCTCAATTTGGAATGCAGCGTTTAACAAAAGCCCCTGGGTCATTCCTATCCGGCCATTACTAGGTGGAATGTAGGTGGGAAAACTGCCACCAAAAGCTTAACTGGGGTCCCAAACCCCAACACTTCTGCAGTCCTTCCAACCTGGCAGTGCCAAGATTACAGAAGACTCTACCACTTCTATGAAAGCTCCTTAGATGTCACACACATGAATTACAGTATTTTGCATTCACTGGCTATTGCCTAACTCTGTTCATATCTATGAAATAAGAATTAGAATATGCTGGGAAATTTCAGAATCTATATGCTTTAACAGTAATTTTATTGGCTATCACTAATCAGGACATCCAAAGTTGTTGCTATTTTTATACAAGTAGTAAGAGTTATAGCACAGAGTTGCCTAGCTCACCAAAATTGAACAATGCTGTCAATATATATTAAAAGGTTTTTAAAAATGGAATGTATGCTACATTGCAGCCAATTCAAAGTTTATATTGCTTCACTAACATTATCTGACAACCCACTCTTTATGAACATGCTGTCAAAAGTCCCATTTTCCCCAAAGAGTCCAAAAAATGCAACTGTATCAACCACTTCTAAAAGTCTAGAACGCAGTACCTTGAAACTCTAAGCCTATCATCGTATTTAAAAAGATGTGGCACTGCATTTCTTAGTCAAATTAAACTCTGGGGAGAAGTAAATGTGTGAAAATGGTGATACAAAGATATATGAACTTAAATTAACCTAGGCTACTGGAGCAGACTGACAGCACTTTTCAACTGAGTAAAACACAAACCCATGGTATTTGTGTTTCATACCCAGAGCTATACCTAAAGCACTTCACCTAGAACATCCAGCTAGTTTGAAGCAGTTTCACAGACAGACTTTAAGCAAGCAGTATAAAATAATTAAGACTATGATGTAAAGCAACTATACTGAAACATGAGAAGAAATGAAAAACAAAAACTTAATACAAGTTAAAGGAAGAAAAAAAAGCAGAGACAGAATTATGCTTAAGACGAGAAAGAAGAAAGTAGTAGTACATGTCTCCTCAGATTTTACTTCTTTATTTCTCCATACACACACACAAAAATAAAATATCATCAGAGGACCACTCTGATTTGAGTAATTCACCCTTCCCAAATCTTAAACAAACAGTTTCTGGAAAACTGCTAACAAACCTAATCCAGTACACTGCACACCCCTTAAAATTACTGGTATTTAGTCAAACCGATTTTTACTCCTGAGAAAAGTAGTAGTTGATCTTGTTAGCAATTTACAGTTTTGTAAATTAAAAAGTGACCTAGCAATACTGAACAACGCAGTTACAAGTACTACATTTTTGACCTTCCAAGATTTAAAAGACACAACAAGTCTTTCTATTATCTTTACCACTGGGGCTTCCCCCCCCCCCGCTGAGGACTACAAGCTATAAATTACAGATTTTCTACAAAACACTCAAACCCTCAACATCACAGTATTTACTGTAAAACAAACACTTAGTATTAGCTGCCTGGCAATAATATTATCATTTGTAACAAATAAATGGAAGATCGTCAAAGAAAACATGTTTCCATTGCCGCTTCTTTCTCCTGAATAGCAAATTGTTTGAACAAAACCTTTTGAAAAATAATTTTGAAATAATAAAATAAATAAAAAAGTAATCCTGTTGAAAATTGCAAGTCAATGCCTCAATGCGAAAAGGCTAGTCTCAGATGCCCTGTAAGAGGAAAAAAAACCCCAACACATTCCCTATTCTGCCTTAGGCACACAAGATCTCTCTAATTTCAGGCTAATGAATAACGGGCATCAATATTAAAAATTAAAACAATTAAAAAACCACTCCAAAACACCACACACTTTTGTGGATGATATGATCTGACAATACACCCTGAACAAAGTATCCATCACTCATTTTGGTTTTTCCATCACCTTCCTAATCCAGCTTTCTAGAGAGATCACACAAATCCAGCAATGTGCATCTTGTACTACAGGCTTAATTATGAAAAATAGAATTTGTGCAAATCTCTTAGTGTGAATAATCTGAATTTTTCTTAGAATCAATGTAAGAAACAGCTATGCCTCACTTCTTTTTCTGTCTCGCTCATAAAGTGAAACCCTTCTTCACTGTGGAAAACCCATTTTAAAACGTTATTAAGAGACTGTAAAAACCAGACTGTGACACAGTTTGCTCCCCATTCTCCATACACTATGGATTATAGCGTGCTAGATATATCCACATGCAGAACTGTCTGACATGCGACAGAAAAAAACCATGATAGAACAGCCCTCTTCCAACCCTATCACAGGCAGCACGAATATAACATTTTCCCCCCAGACAACATAAGGGGAGGTCGAAATAGGAACCCACGATAGCCGACACAAGCGCAGCACGCTTGCAGACAACTACCGCTGCCCCGAGGGGCTAAACCCGAAACACCCACCCCTGCAACACTTGCCCTGAAGGGCTGGGAGTGCTCCGAGGGCCGCCGGCCGGCTCCCTTCCCCCGCCTCCCGGAGAGCGCTTGCCCAGGGACCGACATCCTCCAACAAGGAACCGCGACAGCGCGGCCAGGACAGACCCCAGGCCGGGGCGGCGCAGGGCTGCGGCGG
>WAAD01001005.1:9233-22373 GCA_013389945.1 Fregata magnificens | reverse complement strand
GAAGTAAAGCTATCAGGATTCTTGAGCAGTCTGTGATGTACTGTAACAATGAAAATGTTTTTTGCTTTTATGCCATCTAGATTAAAAACTGATCTGTTTAGCCCATTGGGCCAGTCTGCTAGTTTCTACTGCTTTTTTATTTTACGAGATAAAAGCAGTTATTATTAAGATAAAGCAGGTTGTGTCTTACAATTCCCAGTAAATGTTAAGTTTCCATGGAGAAGTCAGAAGCGAGATATGAGTCCTTAAATTCTCACTGTATTTATTCAACTTTTGCTCTTTCTGCCTTGACAGATTAATATAATCAATTACAGAGACCAAAACTTAAAAGGAGGAATGCATTATTTTGCACCACTCTGTGTAAGGCATATGCACTACTGCGGCAAATTTCTGAGTCTTTGTTGTATCAAAAGAAGGGAGAGTTTCCCAATATGACATTGAGCAAATGTCTAAGGACAAGCTGAATGAGGTGCAGCGTTCAGCCTAAGCTCACACTGCTGATTCATTGGAAGATGCTGACTGACAATGGTCATAAGGGAGCTTTTGGCTGAAGTGTTTCTACCTCTCTGGGTTATGCTACACAACAATGTCAGCAACACTAAGTGCTTGAGAAAGAATCAAACCTGCAAAAATCAGTAGGGCAAAATATGAGATTAACAAATTTCTTCCTTACAGAAGAGAAATGTATAGCAATGTGACAACTGGATACAGTCAACAGATCATCCAGCACTTATGTATTTTCATATGGAAAGCATATTGTTTTCCTTAAAATAGATAATATAAAAAACATGTGAATGAACACATTACTGATGCATTTTCTGTATAATATGCACAGTTATACCTGTCCTGGATCTATACAGGTAGATGAATATAAAATAATTAAGTTTTGAAAACAGACCTTGGTTATTAGAGACTCAGCAAGACATTAAAATAGCCTAAAAAGTATTTCTGAAAAATATTTCTCCTGTTTCTTCCAGCTCAGCTTTGTAACACTGAATATAAAGCTTGTCTACATCTGTGTTGCATTGTTTTCTGATCACCCACAAGAGAGCACTGCTGCCACCTACCCAGCATCAACACTGAGAATTGAAAATACTTTTGTTGATTTCTGAAGTTAAATACACTGCAACATTACCTTCCACTCCATCTCAAAAATTGCAACACTGACGACTGCGAAAGACTCCTCTGAACCCAGTGTAAAAAGGCTCACATAGCTGCCCTGAGATTTGTAAGGGAAGCAGGAAGGCTGGTGTCCCCACGGGAATGGGGTCCCTGCCAAGCTCCCTCCTCCACCCAGCCTTTGCAGAGGGCCTTCTGCTAGCAGCAAAGCTGGAAGAGCTTGGACCAGGCAACCACGGAGAGCCAACACAGGGAATTAGATTTTACCCTACTGAGAAATTTGTAGATTTAGAGGCTCCAGGAGCTACTCTCTTATTCTGACTCCTTTTATTTTGCCTTCAGGAAAAGTTATCTGCGCGAGGATCTCCAGTGCTAACATAAACCTGTGTACAGTAGCCTACGAGGAGGGGGACAATATCATTTTATGTCTTTGAACGTGTAATATTCTTGGATTGTTGTAAGGCATTTGATTTAGTACTTTATAATATTCTGTGATAGCAATCCCAACATTGAGAGAGGACACATTAAATGGGTTAAGAACCTGATTATTGACCCATTTCTAACAACCATCAACAGGCTGTCTTCATCTAATGGGACAGTTTTAAGTCAGGTTCTGCAACACCTGAAACTATGTTATGGTACTCAATTTTTTCATTGGTGATGTGGAATTAAGTCACTACTATGCAAACTTTCACAGTGTGAAAACTTCTAGATAACAGAAAATGGAAAAAAAAAATTATAAACTATGAGGATGTGGAAGTCACTGACGGCAGCTTCACTTGTTTAGTATGTTGACACCATTCACGCAAACAACAATTCAAGGAATTTAACTGCAAAGATACCTGGCAACAAGGAACATGGCCCATGAGTACAAAATGGTGGACTACACTGAAGAAAGCAGAAACCCTGAAGAGTTTATAGAATCACTGGAGAAAAGAAACACAACAGGACATCTCATAGTGATGCTGTGGTCCCCAAAAAATTTGCATCTTCTGTGATGCTAAATAAAAGGAGAGAGGCACTCTTAACACACCATTCTGGCAACTCCAGTGATGGAATAGTGCATACAGCTCTGGCATCTCTGTTTTCCTAAATTCTGTCACGTACAGTGCATAGGGAAAAAAAATACAAATATTATTCAGGGGATAGAGAAAATGTTTTATAGTAAAAGAAAAACTCAGGCTGTTTAACTTAGAGAATATGGCTATTGTGTAGAACCATGACAAAGAGGAAATACAGTGTACCAGACCTGGTTCACTAGCACCAAGGAAGCAACAAGAAGCAATGGAAGGCAGCTAAATTGAAACCAACTCAAACTATGAACAAGACACATGGATTAACAACAAGAATTATTAAATTAGAGTACACCAGCAGTGAAGTGGTAGATTCTCTGCTGCTTGGTATCTTCAAATCTTGAAAAGCAGTCTTTTTAGAAGATATGTTTTAGCCAAATGCAAGTCATATGTTAGGCAAGCACAAGTCAGTGAGTTCAATACTTCTACAGTTGTGTGCAAATTAGCCATCTGAGAGACACAGGAGATCCAGTAAACCATTTGGCTCTATGAGTCTACAACAATTCAACCTACCTACTGCAGATGCTCATTCTAGAAATTCTACCTCCTAAATAACTTGTATCATGAAGGCTGTTTATACATCTTCAATGAAAGTGCTCTGCTTGAAAGCAACTTTAAGAATTTAAAAGCTGTGCATTTGTGATGAAATCAGGTTTGCAGTGAGTTACCTCAAATGTTCTTCTTATAATTGAAACAGTAATCGCTACCTCTGCAAAGTTCTGGAGCTATCAGCACTCATAATTTTTAAACTATTTCTTGGTTCCCTATAAAGCTCTGTACTATCGCCATAGTCAGAAAAAAATTACTATTAACCTAAATTTTATTTTCCTTCCACAAGAATGTGAAGAAATTAATTATTAGGTTGCTCTTTTTTAAAAATATAATTTCAAGAGTGTGCAAAGGCATGTGAATTTCACCAATATTAGTGAGGGTTTCATCCTTTTATTCATCTGTCATATTGACACTCATGATTTATCAGGAGGACCTACAGATGCCTGTGAACCACTGTAGAGTATACAGACTGGACCTATGGAATACAAGACATTCAAGGAAAGCTCATTTTTCCTGAGATCCAGTATAGGGCTTCTGATATACAGAAACACATTACTGACAAGGACAAGGAAGAGAATTATATTCTCAGCAGTCTAGGAGAAACCTTGATCCTCTGAAATAAAGTATCCGTGCTCCTTTCTTGCTCTTGTTAGTAAACAAAGATTCCTGAAGGTTCAGTCAACAGGAAAGTAAGATGGCAACGTTTCAGGCTTGAGGAAAAGGATAGGAAGAGGGCTGAAGGGCTACTTTGTTGATTCAGTTGCAGTACTTTTGAACTGTCCCACAGGAGATTTACAATCTTGGTCTTTCCTTCCACAGGTCAGTAACAGATAATCAGGAGCTCCAGCAGAAATGTGTTTAGCTTTGAAGGCAGAACAGTGCTTTTTAACTCTCAACTGCAACCCTCTGGACTGACTATGAAGCTGCACTAGGAACCTCCAAAGAGATGTCTGAGCATCAGTCCTGAATACAAGTGTGCTGGATGTAGTGCATACTGTCTAGTAAGTGGCAAAAAGTAAACCAAAGAAGACGACAGCTAAACGCATCACAGATTTTAGTTTTCAAGGTCTTATGTGCTACAAACAGGAACAGATAGCCTGAACATATAAGCCAAATGAGAAGCCTATCTGAAAATATCAAAAAACGTTTTTAGGCTGACCTCCACACACCAGAGAACAGCAATAATCACCCATGTCAAATCCAACTCCTACTGGTCACAAACACAAGACACTTTTCACAGCATTAGTCAACTTCATCTGGCATTTATGCTGGTGTGAGCCCTAGCAGAAAGCCTCCCCACAAAATGGAAAGTCTGCTCAATGCTGGGAGACCACAGCAGCAAAGAATNTATCAAGAAGAGATGAACTCCACTGGTGGCTAAGAACTGATGGCTGTTAATTGGAACAAATCCCTAACTCTTCTGAAAGAGTCTTAGATTTAAGGATCGTAACTGTAGCATAATTACGCTGCTTTAAAAAGGCTTTCTTGGCAGCCTCCTGCTTGTCAGAATTACATTCATTAAACACAATGGAATAGCCTAAGCTATACAATTTTACAGATCTTTTTATTTGGGAAATTATATATAATTCTCATGCATCAAATAAGAGTATTTTATGTTGCTGAACAGACTGAGATGACAATGTCCTTCTGAATTATTTTAGGATAAATACGTAGTAAAACTCAGCAGCTGAGTTGTTTAATAAAGGCTCCTTTATTCATTAAAAAAAAAAAAAAGACTTTCTGGTAAAATACATAATTCAGTGTTTGTATTTACTGCCCTCTAGCAATAATATAAGCATTCGCTATGAATATAAAGGAACACATTAAACTTTTTTAGACAAGAAATCTCACAATGCAGTCCACTAATTTTCAACCATACCAAAGCAGGGTCTTTACAGGTATTCTCTACAATTGCAGTATTTTCAACAGACACTCCAGAGCAATTGCACAAGCAACAAAAATTACACCCTATTTCAATCCATGTTTTGGGGACCAATGGCAATCTTTAAGACACGATATTCACCTACAATTTTCTTGCAGGAATTCTTCTACATAATGATAGGGTACAGTAAGCATATAATGGTTTCTAAAAAAACCCTGCAGTAAATGGAGTTTGATTTCAACAAATATTTTGCAGTTTACAATATTCTGCTATATATTTACTTTCCCCCTAATTCAATGCTGTCAAAATGATGTAAATTACACAAAAGCTACTGTTAAAAGCTAATTTAGATCAGAGAAAAGTGGATTAGGGTGTGATTACAGCTGCAGTTATGACAGCAGATTCGAGGGGACGGTAGCCCTAGCAGAAGGCAGTGATGAATAGCTCAGGTGGTTATCTCTCTATCCCGCTCGGCAACCGACAGAATCAAATGCAGTGGTTTTGTCTATGAAATTACTATTGTGAACAGCATCTGATGTGAACAGCAGGCTTTTCAAGTTTTGCCCTGAAAACAATGTTAAAAAGATACTTTACCTTTACTTGGATATATATATATCACATCATAAAAATACAATACGGATCACATTTTTATGCATGTTTTTATGTATCCACAGCATATTGATATAAACATACAATATATTTGCATCACAACAGGAGAAGTTGTAAAACAACAGGGCAGTTTATTTATACTTCCAGTCTGGAAATGCTTCAAACAAACATCCTAGGTGAAGGCTTATATTACTGCAATGATAGTTGAAATACCTAATCCACTCAGAGTTAATTCATCATACCAACATATTTCTCAACAGACACCAAACTGTTTTGCTCAAAGGTTATCTCTATATCTATAAAAGATGCTGGCACACAAATCAAATGTGTGCTCAGCTTGCACTGGACATGAGTTCAGGAACCTGGAGCAAAACTGTGAAATTTCATATTTTATATTTTTCATATCTATTTGATATGCAAAAATCCATCATATTTATGCAAGCTATTTTAATAGCTACATAATAGCATTATACATCAGTATAATGCCTCATAAGGATATTCATATTATGGGATAAGAACACAGTAAAGTTTAAGCCTTTCCCAAGACAACTTGTGCATAAAGGTAGTCACACTAGAGAAACGGTAAAGGTGGTTTCTTGAAATACTAAAATGTTCCTCTGCAAACAAGTACTTTGTCATTTAAGCATCATAAAAAGAGAAAAAGGATTTTTTTTTTTCTAAAATATATTTTTAGGACATTCTAACAGTTCCCTTCTTACTGAATGGAAAAGATTTGGCTTTAAACACATCTGACAAAGTTTTTCTCCTTTTCCTAGCTCATATCTAGTTAACATTTGCCTAGTTAACACTGGCAGACACATCTGACAGACATAGTAGGTAAAAAATACGAGTAAAAAATTCCAGCTTGCCACCAGTAAAAAGCAGGAATACTGCACTTATTGCTTGATCACCCCCCAGATCTCATGCAAATATCAGGTTGTTACTCACAAACAATGTAAGGATATCTATAAAGAAAAACTTTTGCAGTTTTCCCTTCCTTTTGTCCTTTATGAGGGTTTTTTTCCCTCCCCAAACATGAGTGTCAATTTGGGCTAAGAAATAGGTCTGTAATAAGAGGAATATAAAATGCAGAACCATATAACTCATTTAATAATATAACTTATTTATATTTTTTATATATGTGTATATATATGCACCCTGCAAGTAAATAACCTACCCCATAAATATCTACTGTAGCATAGCCACAAAAGAGGTTTGTACCCACATTATGTACTTTTGCAGACTGCTATGTCTAACAAATGTGCAAAGAAGAGCGATTCCTAAACTCTCAGAGCTGTGATGGCATACTCACCTTAAGGCTGATACAGCTATACCAGCAAAACCTGAACTTTACAGGTATTGCCTATTTCACGCAGAAAACTGGCTTGCTATGTAGGGACAAAAACCAGCTTCACTGGTATGGCTGGATTCATCTTACTTCTCCTGTAATGTGACATTCTTATTTTAATGAGGTGTTCCTACTGTAGACCTGGCCAAGCATATGCTTTAACAGTTCATCAGAAATCTTGTTGAATGGTAGCCATTTCATTCTAAAAGAAACGAGTCTTTTAATCATCTTTTTTAAAGCTACAGTCATGCTTAACATACATACTGTTCTTGTGAAAAAGCAAAAATTAAATATGACTTTTTTTCTAATTCTAATATATATGAAAACCAAATATGAACCAAACATTACCTATCCTTTAAATACTATCACTCAGTTTAAAAAAAAATGATAGAAGGTAAAAGCCATCCTATGAAAAAAAGGAATGATACTACAGACAAAAGCAGAGAATTGTGGACTGTGAAGTAACACTACTAACACTGCAACAAGGTCAGTATGGCTCTGATATAAACACGCCTTAGCAAGTGCCTGTAAATCATCCACAGTAAATACCAACATACCAACAGACTGCAAGTTGTTTCATGCAATTTTGTTGGTTCAGGCTCCAGTTCTTATTAAACCATGGCTTTTGTACTTCTAACTAAAGTGCATGTGATACTGTCATTGTTCTTTCAAGGAAAAAAACTCAGCAAGAGTTATTCACCAACAAATATTCATTCCATTCTGTCCTTCATACCTTTAATTTGATTATGTATTTAGACTACATGCTCTAAATCTATGTAGATTAAAAAAAAAAAAAAAATCTATCTGTCCAGAACAGGACAAATAACCAGTCTCATCCATTATACCCTTGTCTCACACATACATGGAAACACACAAATATGTAATGCTGCTTTTTTGTCCAAGTGAGCGCTTCACCCAAATGCCCCTAGGTCAAATTAAGCAAACAAGCACAAAACCCAAGTGGTTTCCAGTTCCAGTCAGGTGTATTTGTGAGGTTGGGTTTACCGGTACACGAGAGAGAGATGAAGACAAGATAACAAAACCAGGCCAAAGGCAGCTCTGTAGTTTCCTGAATTGCATACTTATTACCTGTGTGACTTAAACCCCTCTTATAAGAAGTCTCAGTATTTGCATGAGGAAGCTCATGGTATATTCATGGAATTGTTTCCTTGCTCCCCCATCTATTGATACCAGTAATTTGCCTCTTATCCTACGCATAGGATCCGAGTGTGTTTTCGGGCACTGACTTGCGTCGTGCTTACAGAGTGCAGTGGGGTGCTGCTCTGTTAGGATCATGCAGAGCGATCGCTCCTATCTGTCGCCTGGCATACAGTTTGCCAGCCATGGATGTTTGCATACCTGGCCAGGGTTTGGCAGGGTTCAGATCAGGCCACGCTGGGGAGGTGTTGGCTGAGTGCTGGTAAGGAAGAGCAACACACCCACGCCTGACGAAGAATGCTCCTTGCCATCCCATGCAAATACAGATGGGTTCCTTTGGGTTTGGCAACCCTATTTAACCTTGCGCTGGAGCAGAGTGGGCTCAGACTGTCACAACTGAGTCTCAGCCGGGCAGCAACTAACAGCTGAGAGGCAGTTTAAGAAATGGCCTGTTACCATCTTTCATCTCTAGCTACTGGAGTTTCTGCGTAGCTCATTAATCGTAATATAGATGGGAAGGAACATACAAAGGATCGGATTTGCTCAGGAGAGCACGCTCTTGGAAACCAAACACATCAGGAACAATGACTGAGGGTCAGGAGATGCAACTGGATGCCTGGTTCTTCCATGAATGTAGACCTGCAGTGTCAATCTGTCCTGTGAACATTTTGTTCCTTCCTACCTCACACCGTGGACTATTGCAAGACGGGGGATATTAGCTCAGAACCACTCTCATGCTACGTGGCTCATGTACCTTCCAGACTGGAGCTGGTTCTTGTCTCACCAGCTCAGAGCCCACAGGCTACAGCCAGGAGCCTTCCCAAGCCTGGCCAGTTTTGCACTACGTTTTATTTAAGGTAGCTACAGGGAGCCATCAAAGCACAACTCCTACATCTATTAGTCTCTAATACAGTCTCATCACAACAGTGCTTTAGTTGAAAGGATTTTGTACAAGCCCTCTCACTTGGGTGAATTTTGTTTCTTGTTATGAAATGGAACTAACACCAAACAAAGCACCAAGACTACCTCTTGAAGTCACGCAATATATAGGATTTCAGGTGAGAGGTACCCTTTAAGTAATCCTCCACCTTTTTTTAACAACGCCTTTGCATTATTCACAGCTGATTGTTCAAATGTAGAAAACATTTTTATGCTAACTTTTCGAGAAGAATAAATGGTATGGAATATACAAATAGATATCAAGGTTTACTTGCCACATCAATGTACTCACCGCTCAGTAATGTTACTGTGGGTTGCTCCTAAGCAATCCCGGTTTGACAGCACCAATAAATTGATATTTACAAGGACACAATTTTACAGCTAAATCAATATTCCCTTTGAAAATGCTCAAATGCAGCTTATATTTAGCAATTTCCAGTATGCACTGTAACACCATACTGTAATCAGCTTTTGTAAACACTGCTTTTATTCATGGTTTTTAACCAGTGAATATTTTATATTGTTAAATGTACATCAGTAATGAATTAATTAATATGCTTTAGCTTTGATAATTTAGGTCACTTATGAACTTCTATAGCATAGCAAAGCATTAAAGACAATTCATTTCATTTGAAATGTAAGACCTCTATTTAATCAATGATAACCCATCATCACTTATTTTCTTTTCTGAACACTAAATTGTAATCCTGCCACTCATGCAAAATTAGAAAACAAAGGTAGACTTAAAATAATGAAAATAACATCACATACTGGAAGGTAATTAGGTTCCACTAACAAAAGAAAAGTACATCATTAGATTGGGGTATATTCTCTGATGAACTTGTAATATGGATACAAAATACACAGACATTATTCAAGTAAAAGATTAGCTATTAACCTTTCATTACTACTAGGTATTTTATCAAGAAACAAGGCATTTGTCATATTTCAATCTGCTTAAATAGATACTTTTAAGTCTCTCTAAAAATCATCCCTAGTTTGAAAAACATCTTAAAAATGAAACAAAACTGATATGCTCTAAATAGATCTGGCATCTTCTTCATCTTTTGCTTGCTTTTTTATTAGTTAAAAAAAAGCTGGGAAAATTTGGCTACTTTTTGCCCATTTACACATTTACATACAATGTTTGAAGCAGCTGGAAAAGCTCTGAGCAGCGCATGAAACACTGGAAAGACCTTGGCAGACTCAGAAAGACAGCAGTCTATCCATTTACCTGGGGGCTCACACACACGCACAAGCCCATTTTTGCCATGAGGACAGAAACATTAAAAAGGCTCACAGTCTGCACCAAATTAAACACTTCCTCTAGTTCTCCAAAGTCCCTGCTTAACAGTTGATTCTACCAACTCTCTATCAAAGAGATAACAACGCTAAATAAAACCAGCTATGGGCTCCATCCACAGTCTCATGAAGTCGATTTAGACTCTCATTAGCTCCAGCAGATCATGTTCTAGTTGAATTCAAACCAACTGTTCAAATGCCCTAGGCAATGGGAGCCGATGCTCTAGTACCGCCACCTTCCAGCCCCCAATGCCATACTTTTGCTCAAGCTCCAAACCAGAGAGCAAAATTGAAAGGGTGTAACAAGTGTAGTTCATCTGTATATGACTGTATAGTTAACTAGGGAGTTTATGTCTTGTCCAAAGCAAATTCCATAAAAAATGAGCTAGGATGTAACATTTGATAACTTCAGTGAATATCAAAGTTAATTTTCATACTCACTTCACAAGATTGATATGCCTATTCTATTAATTACTGCTTAATTTAATGCTACATGTGTAAAAAGCATATTCCTAGCTTTTAAAAACCAAACATGCTGTTGATTTTTAAGACTGTTTTCTCAGCACGCATTAGGTGATGCAAATTCCCAATATTGCCCAGTCCACTGTAAGCACAACACATACTTTTGCTGACTAGAACAAACATTTGCCTTGTCTGTTGTTCAGCATACTGTTGTATTAATCATCTCATATTAAAATAACAGTATAAATACATAAAGTCCCAGGTCTTGATTAGAAAAATTTCCAAAAGCAAAAGAACTATGAAGCAAAGCTGAGCTATTCGTCTGAGTCTGCAAACAGACTCCTTGAAGTCCCCTGGCAATCAAAAGGTACAAGTCAAAATGGATCTTATCACTTCCAATGCTGCTACCTACAAGCCTGTGAGCAAGGCACCCAGCAGATGCAGAGCAGGTCGGTGTGATTCTCGCCATTTAACAAAGCTACGTGCATCAGCAAAGGCAAGAGACCATCACCGGGCAGGATGCGGGGTGAAAAGACAGATTGGGGAACAGATAGATTTGTGTAGAGCGTGTTATTTCACAAAAGCCAAGACACTGTGGAAGGAACCAAAAAAAGAAAACAAAAACAAACCTTAGATGATGACTCCTTCAAGAGCAATTAAGGTGCAGTTTCATACTCAGATACACTATTCAAATGACAGGGTGTAAGCAAGATCTAAGATCAACACCTGTCTTCTCATCCTCCCCTTAGGTCTGTCAGGCAACTTCAGTTTTCTACAACCAGGACATTTTTCAAGCTCTGATAATAATTGCAAGAACAAAACAAAACCCCCTATGTACATCAGTATGCTTTTATTTATACCACATCTAAAAAATCTAAAAGATGCATGAGCACAGGAATAATATACCTAGAAAGAAAAAAAAAATCACAACATAGTTATAAAATTCTTTTTCTTCCTGCAGTTCTACTTTAAAAAAATAAAACTGTGCTGTTGGGATCTTGTTATATCATTCCTATAACCAATCTTAAGTTTTAGTCCCCAAATGCTAAGACTTGTTTCTGCAGAAGTTTTCCACTACACTTTATCTTCTTGTATTTAAAAATAGTCATTCCATTTTAAAAATCAAGTTCTGTAAGCAGGGATGTACTGAAAGCTGTGCTAGAAATGCCAAGCACTGACTATGTATCAACCAACTGCATCATCTTCACAGTGATGAGCTTTATTTAAGAGCTCTCCTATAATAAAGCCTCTGAAACCTTTTCAGCAACAACCAAAAAGAGCTGCAGCAAATCCCTCCCAGCTAGAAAATGTACATATTTGTTTTTACTGATGCTAAGAAAAGAGGAAAAAGCAACTAATTACCAAATTATGAAATGCAATCTTACCTGGGTCCAGTATTTAGACACACAAAACTTTGGCCATGCTTCATAGTACAAGAAAAACACAGTCATTTTACTGAGAAATCTGAGCTCTGGGCTTTAAAGTTTATGCATCCAAACATATATTCTATGATTTGTCAAATAATTCACCACATTAATATTTCTCAGGAGTAAACGTGCTTATAAATTTTCCAGCTAAAGTTTCCATTGCAAGTGAAAAATAATTTCATTTAAAGACACCCTTACATACTTAATTTCAGATTTTGTTTTTTGTAAACTGTCTTCTTGCAAGTAGTGTGTTTCAGAAAACCTCTGACACGCACATACAAAATAGCTTTGTAAATCCAACAAGATACTTCCTGGCTTCTTGTTGAGCCGCACTAGCCTGCATTTACTCCAAAATGGCACCCTCATCTCTGCTTGTTGTTATGGCCACACCATATGTCAGGCTTGCACTTTTTTTCCAGACCTGTTTGTTTATGACAGGCCTAGGTGCTTCCTATTATGGTGCCTGCATCAGCACAGCATGCATTCACAGCAGCGGCGCAAGCCGGCAGCTGCTGCTGAGGTGATCAGCATGCAGCAGAGGACGGAGATGCTGAGGAATCCGAGCATGCTCCCTGCAACACCGCACACAAGGGCTGCTTCAAGAAACGTTACACGGCATACAAATAACGCGTCCAGATTTGGCTGAAAAAGTCCTTTTAACAATAGTTTTCTGTGGCAACAAAAGCTGAACATGGGTGAGCTAAGCCTAAGAAGGGAGAATCCCAGGGAACCCCATGTTTAGAAAGCAAAATAAATACTGCATTTTGCAAGGTCTCAAATACCTGTCTGTCCCCTTGGTTCTGAGATGCTGCTATTGAGCATCAGAGGCAAGCATTTTAACTTGCATAACAAGGGCACAGTAAAAAACATCTTTACAAACCCGTTCATCATTAACTTTCAAATGTAATTCTAGTATTTTATAGCTTGTTTCATTCATTTCAGCTACTAAACTGAAAACATTTTGTTTGTTTCACATGTACTTGGAGGGGAGGTCCCTTTGTGCATGGGGAGAACATGGCCAAAACCAAAGGTATGGTAACTCACACTATCCACACATCACTTGCAATGTATCAAGGCTTACCCACCATACAGTAGGAAACAAAGACACCAATGTCACGTTTGTGGCAATAAAGCTTACCAACAATAGCCAAAGATTCATGATACTGAGGACATACTCAAGAACATCAACCACCTGCAAACCCAGCAGTAGCAAAGCTTAGAGCCCAGTCATCATCCTTCAAAATCATTGACAGAAAACAAAAGCTTTTT
>WAAD01001002.1:0-17543 GCA_013389945.1 Fregata magnificens | reverse complement strand
TCAGCACCATAATAGAACTCCTAATGTCAAATATTAAAACACTTCCTCAGAAATAAATTCCAGTCACATTACACCAGTTATATGTAATTTGATGGCTCTTAGCATGCGGGCCAAAAATGTTCTTCAATAGCTGAGCTCGTTATTGTTGCTATTAGCAACTGTCACATGAGTTTCTTCTGCAGATGCTTACCTCCTGGCAGAAGAAGGTATCCATTCTGGTGGCTGCAATGAAGCGGTGCTTTGGGAGTCACGCTTCTGGATTTCAAACTTACACCAGCAACGCAGGGAAAGCAAATTGACAGATCTTGTTTTCAGTACTGCTCTATTATTAGAGAGGAGCTACATTAGGAGGATGAGTTGTTTTAAAGAGTTTGCCAGCAAATGATAGGTCCTCTTCTGGGTCAAGAATTCTTGTCACCTTGTGTATTAATAGGATCTGCCAAGGTTTTATCATAAGTTTCATTGCTTACAGTAAGTCACATGGGTAAGAGAACCACAAAGAGTTGAGCATCTGTGACCCATATACTGAAGAAGAGAAGGGAAGAACAGCCGAATAAGGACACAATGTTTGAGTCAGGAGCTTGATTGGCTTAGCAAAAACATTTATGCAATGCTTTAAAAATCAATTGGAAAGCTCTGCAGAAGTGTAAAGCTTTGTAAGTAATGTGAGATTCTCTAGGTTACCATGTGCCACCCTCACACAAAACTGCACGTTTGTGTTGTGGGGAGATTTGGGGAGTGCCATGCTCAAACATTGTCCTCTCCCACTTCAACAGACAAAAATCTTTGTAAGATTTCAGCAAATGTCTGGCCCTGTGTGTATGGTCACAAAGTCTAGGATCACCGTCGATAGGCAGTGATGCTCCCATGTGTTGGTCTAAGTGTTTCATGCTATTTATGATAAACAAGAGGAAAGTTCATTTCTTGGTCGTGTTTTCTTGCATTTTGAAGGGTCAGAGATTAGAAATGCTGCGGATATGACCAAAAGCATTGTTCCATGGAATAAGGGAACCTTAGTTTGCCTACTGGTGGCAGTATATAACAGTTAACTTTTTAATTAAATGGTAAAGAAACAAATGAATAATTAGCATATAGATAATGTGTATTAGCCCTTATGTTATACATTAAATTCTGTTCCACTTATTGGACTGTAGTGCACTGTTGCAAAGTACTAAGCTGAAATCCATGCCCTAATTATTTGCCATGATGTGCATGTCTCCGCTTNAGTGCCAAGTTGAACACTACCGTATAATTTGTCAGAGAGGAGTTAATTTTTCTTGTTATCATAACAAGATAGCGTTTTCCTTTTTTTCTAAATATTTTTCAGGAATGTATGATTTTACCACTGTTTTGAACATTTTTCCTGTCTTGTTAGCCTTAAGGAACTGTTTTGCAAATGTTGTTGGTGTCAACCTAAGGGCAGGTTTCATTCTATATTGCACTAATGGGTGAGAGCACTAACAGGTCTTGTGACTGATCAGTTAAGTGGATGTGATGATTATATAAGGCAGCATTTTCAAAATTATTTTTTAGTATTGGGCTCCTTCCTGGAGCCAGACAGAACTTTTCTCAAACAGGTACAATGGCAAGGAGTCATTTTTTTGCATACCCAGCTGGGAAATATCCCAGGCCTCATCCTGCTTGCCTGACAACCAGTGACAACCTTTTCTTTCTGGTCCCAGAGCAGCACTGTCCTGTACTTATAATACACTCGACATGCTAAGTACCTGAAATAAATATAGTCATGCAAGCTGATAGTAGTGAAAGCCAACAGTATTTTTAAAGAACTGTTTATCATGATAGCAATTATGGGAAGATGGATGGTTTGAATCTCTAGAGCAAGTGAATAGTTAGAAACAGCTATATTCTTTGCTTAACTTCCGTTGCCATTATTCCACAGAGATGTGGAATATATCATTAATTTTAAAGAGGGAAATAAAACCAAATTGAAGGACCTAGATTCAAAGGCAGTACCTAAGCATCGCCATTTATTCTCTCTGTAATGGCTTGAAAATCTGTGTTGAGCTTCTTACGACAGAACTGTGCTTCCAATTAAATACAGATTCTTTGTGGATCAAAATGAGAAACTTTTTTTAACTGAAGGTGACTGTGTTAAACTTGGTGGGGACAAATGGTTCTTGGATTCCTAAAAGTTATATTTATACAGGCAGTTCTTTCTGTCTGGCTCACCTAATATAAAACCTATTTTTTCTTCTTTTTAGGTTTTATTCAAAAATAATGATTTGATTTAATTTAATTTATTTCCTGCAAAATCTTTCTATCCTTGACATATTTAATCCACTTCTTGATTTAGACCGTTGTGATCCTGGAGAAATGGCTACGTTTTGGTACATTTTTTACAGTTACAGCTATGTCTGAAAAGTAGTTCCTTTTCTGATGATTCCGGGGCAGGTTTTTGCATGTTCCTCATGATCTCTAATTGGAAATGATCTTCAAAAGAGCTCAATATCTGGCATGCTTTTACGAGAAGCTGGTCACTTATTTTAGTACCTGAATAGATGAAGAGCTCTTTTGAAAAATCTGACCCCAGCTCTAAGTGCTGAACACATTTCAGAATCTGATTTGTTGTTTTCCAGCCTGCAGACAGTGAGATAATTATCTGTATCTGGTATTAATAGTGAGGAAGAACCATGCTCCCAGTCTCTTGCCTGGGACTCCATGTCTGCATCTATACTAATAAATTAAATGGGCCTTGGGCACAGGCTCCCACACCAGTGCTTGACCATCCTTAATACTCACACTGTTAAGGCTGGTGTCAGCTGGCCCTTTTCCAGAGAGCGCCTTGCCGTGGTTTGGAGTAGTCACAGACCACTTCCACTACGGGCAAAGCTAGGTCAAAAGGGTTAGTTGTAGGGATGAGAGCCTGGGCATTTATTGGGGTGAGGGGAGAAGAAAGAGGGGAAAAGGCAAGGTTTTTATGAGCTAGTATCTGAACAGACTGATGGATCCAGGCAAGGAACTGACAGATGATGATGCTGTTACTGGAGAACTCTGAAGCATTATTTAGTTTTATCTACTGGCAATAATAGATTCTTCTGTATCTGCCTCTTTCTGAATGATTTATTTTTTTTGGAGAGGAATATGCTCTTCCAACACTGCCCTGAATGGAAAGGCTACTACCTTTTCTGATTTATGGGGAGTACAAGTCTAAACTGATGTCTCAAAGGTTGCCTTTAGAGGCTCTTGCTCAAAGTGTGATGCTGCCAAGCAATTGCCTCCATCTTACAGGGTGACACGGAAAACTTCAGAGGAAGCTAGTAGCAATGGGTCTCCTAAAGATGCCACTAGAGGTGGCTCCCATGACAGACAGAGTGTTAGAGCTATCTGTTTATATCTAATATTAATGCCTTCAGTTTTGAAGGGACGAGCTAGAATCTAGGCTGTCAGCAAAAATGTCCCCTTTCTTCATCTGATGAATCTAAAGAACTGTCTAAACCTGACAGTGGAATCTCATTAATGGGGGGAGAAAATACCAACGTGAAGACTTCACGCCAAACAAATCTGCAGTAGGAAATCGCACCTCTCTTATGTTTGTGTTCTGAGAAAATGTCACCTAAGAGACACCACAAAGTTTCTGCAGAGACATCAGAACCACCCTCTGTGTTATGGGAAGTATGCAATAAAGCTCAATAACTGAAGGTCTGATTTTGTAAGAGCCAAATGCTTTCTATTAAGTGTGTAGCCCCATTAACTCGCATATAGACATTCAATATTGCCTCTTTCCAGCTTGATCCTGCTGCTTTCCCAAACAGTAGCAAAATATGAAGCAGCTTTTCATGAAAACAAAAGCAGGCCCTGAGTCACAGTCACAGCTAAAGCAATGATTACTGTAGTGGTAAAGGCTGGATTGTAATGCTGACCTGCTGTAAATTCTTGGACAGCCCTTTCCCCCTTTGAGTTTCTATTTACTGTCTTCCAGTATTTGCCTGCCTAGATTGCCAGGCTCTGTGGGGCAAGGATTGGTTCTCATAATGTTTGCTGTGCTTTTCATAATAGACTCTGAATCTCAGGTGGCTGCTATTAATCATGAATTATGTATTAACAGTAATGTTGTGGAGTCAACTCACAAAATCTTCTCTGATAACTGACATAGATGAGAATGATAGGCTGTATTTTACAGGTATGTAAACTGTGCTGTAAGTGGCAGAGCTGGGGGGTTCGAGGGCAGAGTTGCCACAGGGAGTAACAGAAGGGAGGCAGAAAAATGGGCTTCACATTTTGTGAAGCCTGCTTCTGTGCATGTCATTTCTCAGTTTGCTCTGTGACTTTAAGTGAGATGGAAAATCAGTTAATCCATTGTGCAAGGTCATTTTAATAAATGATCGAAGGAGCGAGAGAAGGCAACTCTTGAGCACCCGGTTGTAACTTTGTAGAGTTACTCCAGAGTCGGCCATTTGGGTTTGACTATGGAGTTGTTGGCACGAGCAGGTGAAGGGCAGACTTGCTGCACAGGAATGGTTATAGCACATACGGAAAGCTATAGGAGGGAGAAAAAATGCAGATTAGTGTCTGCAGTTTGATACAGATACAGAAAGAAGGGAAGAGAAAGGACACACAACACAATGAGAAAGAAAAGGAAAAACCTGCACATTGTTGTAAATCTCCTGACATCCACAGATAGCTGCCTCAGAACTCTGATTTAGATTTGTGTTTAAATTTCCCTTACCATGAAATTAACAAAAATACTATAAAAAAGGAAAAATTTAAATTAGTAAAAAGGAAAACAACTGTCCCCAACATCAAAGCAGAAGCAAAGAAATCCGCAGGTAACAATATTAACAAATATATTAACAAAATCACCTTCTTTTCCTAGAAGAGGTAGCCCGTTTCATTCTGACATAAGTCCGTTGCAGTAGATTTACATCTGGGGTGAATCTCATCCAGTGAATTGACTGAGCCTCTGGCGTGCAATACTTGTCTAGTGCATTTTAACTGGAAGGAAGCTAGACTGTAAAGTGCCAGATGTAGGCACCCCGCAGATTACTGAAGTGCAGGGGAATGTAACAAAGCAATATCTATTCTTGAAAATATTTGGGAAACCACTATCAGACCTGAGATTCTGCATGTTCTTATTGGTCAGTTAACAGAATATTGACAAACAAGGTATGCATCAACACCCTGAGTCCATTTAAAAAATGTCAATTCTTGCACTCTGCCTTGTGCAATGGATTGCTAGAGTTAGGAAATCATCACCATACGACTACAAATGGTATCTCTGATACTGTGAGACTTTACAACCAAGCTATTAAAGCCTAAGTCAGGGAAATGCCACGCTGAAAAATGTTTGCAGAGTCGGTCCCTGAGTATGACCTGCTGCTTATTCATAGCTTTTGGTTCTATTTGCCTCTTGAATATATTAAGGTGATAATGATACTGGGCTCATCCAGGAACACTAGGCAGCCTGCAGCTTATGGCCATCTTTCCAATCAAGGATTTAGTGTCCTGAACCTAATCCAGGGTCTGGCTGTTTGCTTGACACCACTGGCACAAAGCATAGAAGAGGGCAAAATACAACAGTGATGTGATTGTGAAGGTGGCTCTTTGAAAACACAGCTCAGTGCTAGCTGCAGTCAAACAGGCAAATAGAATTGTAGGAATGAATAGAAAAACCAGAGTAAAAGAGAACATAATTGTGCTGCCCTGTAATCTGTGGTGCCCCCATACCTGGCTGGAACGCTGTGGACAGTACTTGCCACCAGACCGCACATGGATAGGGCCGAAAATTTGCAAAAAGGCACAGAGATGCTCAGAGGCAGAGCATGGCTTATGGGAGGGAGAAGTTAAACAGGGCAGAACTTATCAGCTTGAGGTGGAGTAGGTGTGAGATGTATAAAATCATGGAGGAGATGGAGAAGGCACATAGAGACTAGTTATTCATTACTTTATTGCTTTTTGTAACACAAGACACAGGGGTTCCCAGTGACATTGTGAAACTGCTGCTTCAGAACAAATAAGAGGAATTGATTTTTTATACAAAGTGTGATTAAACTGCAGATCTTGGTACCATAGGATGCTGTAGAAGCCAAAAGTATAAATGGTCTCAAGCCAACTCATGAGAGGTTTGCTAGGTATAAGTGGCTTTTAAACAAAATGGCTTGGCTGTAGTTTCCAGCTGAAGAAGTCACTGGACCACTGACTGCCAGAGGAACCTCAGAGGTCTTAAAAGGGATAGGATCACTTATCCGATTTCTTACACATTTTGTCTGGGCAGTCTGTCTTACCCACTGTCAGAGGAGGATACTAAGCTAGATGCACCTTTGAACTGAGGCCATATTGCTTTTTTTCCTATGCTATTCCAAAAATCAGCATAGCCAACTCTTTCAGACATCTTCATTTAGGTAAAGCTTGGATAGATGCTCTTGGTAGAGCTTGTAAAAGCTTCACTTCCTTTGCTGCTGTTGGACAGTATTTCAGTATCTTAGTATCATGTTTAAAGTAGCCCTAGTAGCTTCTTTGGGTAACTCCAGGGGCTTGACCTGATGTTGTGAAGTGCTGCCAGGAGCTGAGCAAGATTTCAAATTCCTATGCAATCAATTCAAAACTGGGAACTGCTTCCTCATCCTGAATCAGGAATAAAAGCTGAACTCTTTGAGCAAAATCTAATAAATGAAGATTAAATATATACGACTCTTGTTCAAAAGACTCTTTTTCTGAGGTTGAATCTATTCTCTGTCTTGATTAGTTTGTGATATCCAAGGAAGGCAAAATGAAATGTTTCAGCTTTGTCCAAATTAACTGTTTCAGCGTGTTTTTAATGGTAATTGTTTTGCCTGAAAATTTTTAAATGTTTCAGATTTACCCCCAATTACAAGAAAAAAAACCTTTATCAATAGAATTCCTGTACTTGCACTAGCTTTCCTCATGTCCACCAAAACCACATCTATGTTCTCGCTGACAGTTTGCAGTGTATCCTACATGTAACTCCTACAAAATATTCCCAGCTAATTTGTGCTGTAAATGCCACTGGGAACTTATTTTTCTAGGGGATGGATAAGGGTGATTTTGTGTGAAGGTGGTGTGGATGAAACTGGCATACCTTCCTGTTGTTCCTTTGTTTCGTACTCCCTGAAACAACCAGGTAGATGCTAATGTGGTGGTGTTAATTCACATCTCCAAATTACTGGTACTAGCTTCATTATGGTTTTGGCCACTAACTGATCAGCAGAGGTTAAGATAAAATATCCTAATGATTTTTGGCATATGACACTCCAGCTACCTTTCATGTTCTATTATGGAGATGGAGACAAGGTAGCAGTCCTCTGCTGTAGTAATTATGGTGACAATTAGCAAGACACCATCCTCTGCAGCTTTGTCGTTGCTGTAACAAGCCAGTTACCACGTTCCTGTTGTTTAGTAGGCTCTGGAAGAGAAGAGTCAGCTCTTCAATTGCAGTATTTTGGTCAGCAGTGACTGCAGGACAAGACCAGGATCCTTTTTTGCCCTAGAGAAACAAAGAGTTAGTTGCAAGTGTTCTTGTGTGAAGGACTTGTGCATAGACAGCACTGCAACAGCCAGCGGGTGGCACTATTGTTGCAAGGAAACTTAAAAAAACCACCCATGTAACACTTCAGAAATGTTTGAATGGAAGTTTTCCATTGAAAACAGCAGTTTTGCCGAAATTGAAACATTTCATGGCACATGTCGCTTCTCAATGAATTTTTAATGGAGAAAAATGTAAATTACTCAGTTTGAGTTTATAATTGCAATTTAACTTGTTTTCCCTTATCTATTGATTCAGTTTGTTAGTTTATGTGGATACGCAATTTCAAAATGATTCTTAATTTTATAGTTTTTTATCCTAGTGACTTGAACTCTCAAAATGTGATGGTCTTACTTTGTGGAAAAAGAAACATTTTTGTATTCGTTAAAATAATTTTTTTTTTTTTTTTTTCCCCCCCAAAATGCTGTCCCAGGGAAAACATCATCTTTGACTCTCAATTTGGGACAAAAATATGTTTCTGAAGGTCTGAATTTCGTATGGTCTGGTTGATCTGTATTTTGACCTGCTCTGAATGGGACTTCTTGACAAGAGAATGTGCTTTGGGATGCTCTTTCGTGGTGCCGTGTGGGTGGCGGTGCTACCCAACAGATCATGCACTACAGAGGGACACAGTCCTGCTAGCAACAGCCGTTCATTACTCTGTGGTGTCAGGCAGGTGGCACCATACCTTGGTGTCTTTGCAAGCCGTCAAGGGCAGGAAATGGTGCCAACATGGGGCTGAAATCTCAGGTGGTTATTACTTTTTAAAAATAACCAATTGGTGGGGTCCAACTAGGAACAGCTCGCTGTGTCTGTAAGTTAATGTGGTGACAGAGTGATGGGTATTTACAGAATGGCTAAAGGCAGTGCAGAAACTGGAAGGCAGAGGGAAAGAGAACTCGGTGAACTGGAGAGAGAACACCTTCCCTTTTTCTGTCTTCCAAAATAAAAAACCCCACAATTTATTCATATATGGCTAGTCTTGTTTGTTATGGCAAATGTGCAAAACATAGTTTTGTTCTACATAGGCAGGGTGAGTTATTTATAGTGACTTCTCATACCGTCTTGTTGGAGGAAGCCCAAATTCTTCATTCTGCCATATGCAAAACTTACTGCAGTTATTGCAGACTTCTCAGATTCTGCCCACTTCATGTCAGGTTAGCATTGCTACAGCTTCACTGTGCAGAGCAGTAGGATTTAGAGTGACATACACAGTGGCCCTATGGAAATAAAACTAGTGACAGGGATGTTGGCTAGAGGATCCGGAATTGGTATCCATAAATGTACTTGTTTTCTAATTGGAAGTGAATAATGGCCATATAAGCTATTATGAGCAGCCTGTGTCTCTCTGGATTGCATGGCACAACTACCGCAACACAATGCAAAAAATGCTTAAGCATATGCAGTCATCTCACTGAAATCAAGACACCTAATTAGGTCAAGACAAATTCCATAGAGATATTCGAAGTAAGTGTGTACATAAATGTTGTTTTAGATCAGGGCATACTGAAGGACCCCTAGATGTCTCAGAGGAAGACCACAATTTCTGCGTTCCCTCCAGGGATACATAGCTGTGCTTTTGTTCTTGTAAGTGCTGCACTGAACTCTTTGAGGAAGCTTAGCAATAAAGAGAAGCACATCCTTTTTTGGTTTTGTTTGACACAGTTACTTTGGTGACGTGTCAACAGTGGAGAAAGAACCAAATTGTGTTACTACCTCTGTCAATTCTTAAACAGCACTGCAGAGTCCCCTCTCTTCCCCAAATGAGGAAGAGAAATTCACACTGTAATATTAATAACTGTGGGGCCCTTTAGCCTTTAATAATTAACACACAGCTAACTGTAGCTGAATGTTCCTTTTTCTGATTCCAATTACAGACCCGTTTGGACCAGGCTCAGCTGAGGGAAGTGGCTGAGCAGCAGTGTTATAATAGAGACCTAGATCTGCGTGAAATTGTTCTCCTTTGGCCCACACAGCAGATTAAAGAAAAGTTTTGGCTCCGACAGTGGTGAAGCCAAAGCATCAGGTGTTACAGAAGAATAAAGTACTTCTGTACCCCAGTCATTCCAACCCAGGGGACTACTTTAACATCAGAGCCAATTCCTGGAGCCTGCTGACAAATACAATCACCTGGCCTAATGTAAAATGAAATGTTCCTTTCAACAGGTGACAACTGTTCATATACTTGCGACTTTCCCCCAAGATACTGCTGAGTAGGAGGCTCTTGCTACCTTTTTCTTCTTTGTGGGGTGACAGTATGTGTTCATTGGTAGCATATGAGTAAGACAGGAGACCTCGTCTAAATCCATAGCTCCCAGATTGGCTGGCCCTAGTATTTTCTGCCTGAAATAGAGTTGCTAGTACAACTCTAACAAGAAGTTTAGCATTTAGCAAAGCTACAATGATCTTTGCAACGTGATTTACAAGTCTTGGATAAATGTTGTTAGTGTTTTGCTGCAACATCGTGATGTTTTGGCAGTATTCCTGCTACCCTAGACACTTCTGCTAGCAGACAGGCCAATTTAAAAGTAACAGTTTAATTGCTTCTCAAACTATAGCCCTACTTCAAAAGGTCTGTTATTATGCAACCAGAAGTAGAAGGGAAGCGAACTAGTAAATTATAAGTTGTGGTTACCTAGCAGCTAAAACTGAGTGATGGAGGCTGCCATATATTCTGTCTTCTTGCTCCTGATTGTGCAATCCCATACCTCCCCTTGTGCATGCAGCTGTAAAGTGAGAAAAGCACAGGGACCTGATCCAGCTAAAAACTAACCTAACCAAGAAAAAATTAGTTCTTGTTGGTGTGGCTTCCCATCCATGTTTAGATTAGCTCAAGCTATTATAGCATTATACCCAGAATTAATTAAAAGAGATTGTGAAAGAGGCTTGGAATCTTATTGGATTATGTCACATAGTGGGATGTTTTTAATAATTATAACTCTGTCTTAGAGTTATACTATCAGTCTTTTATAATACTTGGTGAAATGTTAATTCTCATTGTCTGTGGCATAGCCATGGGTATGCTTATTTTCAGCTACCTCTTAACAGTTAATAAAGCTCTCAAGAGATTTTCTGATTTTCAAATTACTTTCTCACCGCTTAAATTTGAGAAGTTGTGAGGTGGAAACATAGTAGGGCTAAGAGTGAGAAAATCTTTTGCTCAGTTATAAATGTGGGTGGCAGCAGCTGGGAATTAGAGAAAATTCCACATACGCCGACAACAGTGTAAGAAGGGTAGTTGCAACATTAGATGAGGTGACTCACGGGCATTTAAACAGTATGTACGCCTGGGTTAGAAGTTACCTACACGTGCTGACCCTTGAGGGACTGGCAAGGTTCAGAATGTGGAGTACTCAAAATCAGATTTAAGTTTTCAGTAGTCTGAAAGCAGGAAGTAGATTAAGAATTCAAGGCATGAGCATGCAATGGAAATGCATCCAAAACAATCCAAAATCTCATTGCAGAATTCTAGTCATTAATTGACCCCTGAGTTACTCAGGGATTATAAACTGAACCTTGTCCTGGATTCAGTCAGGAAGTAGAATTTCTCTCCCTTTGCAAGTGTGAAATTTTCAGTGAAAGGTTGCAATAATGCAAGATGTATTTTATCTATATTATATAGGTTTTAATTTTATTTATATATATAACTTCCTTTATGTATGTTATTGCAGTGTTGGTTCCTCATAGACATTGTCATCCTGTCTTAATTTGCCACTCTCTGTAGTGTTTGTTCCAGGGTCAGGCTGTACATCCCATGAGGCATCTCTGCTCGTGACCAGAGTGTAGGTAATGATCATGTCTGCCAAGTGTCTGTGGCACATCCTGGAAGATGTAGGCCAGGAGAGCTCCAGTCATAGAGGAGAACAGGAAAAAGGCAAATGAATTACAGTTCTCACAGAGCATAACTGCAGTATTTCAGAATTAAAATATACTGCATTTTGCTGGTTCAGCTTTTCAGTGAGAAAACAGTATTTTCAGCAAAAATTGGGTATTGCTTGAAACTGAATTTTCCACTGGAAAATTAGTTCTGACAAAAAAAATTCAAATGGATCTATGCTTGATCCTTCTCTAAATTTCTTAAATGAGAACAGCAGTTCTTACCGGCTTCAGTAACACACACAGTTTCTCAGTGGCTGGACCTAAAAATACAAATGAGAAGTACAACTACAGTTACAAGTAATTTTATGTTATGCAAACATGAAAAGCATTGGAGTGGATGAAAATGAAGAAGGTGAGAAGGGTTAAGATTGAGGATAATCTGATAATTCAAAGATGACATTTCAAAATTTTTAGCACTTGTACAGAAAGTCAAAAAAAGTTTTTCAGATGTTTTTGATTAAAAGAATTCTAACAAGCTTTAGTTGGGAAAAGTGAGTACTCACATTTTTATCTAACATCAAAATAAAGACAGGATTGCTTCACACATTTTGGACATTTTGGTAGAGGTCAGTTTTTGGTTTCTCCAAGCCTGTTCACCCATCTGTGATCTTTTCAAATACCATTAATCGAAAATGTTACACCAGTAGTGAGGAAAAAAAACTTGTTTTAAAGAAAAAGGTGTGTTGTTTGACAGAGTAATAAAAGCAGAAGAAATCTGACTATAAAAGAGACTGCAACAGATAACAAAACTAGAGATTAGAGATCAATGGTTTCATCCTTAGGGTTGTTTGCAATTTATGATATGACCTTACGCTAGAGAGCCAGTCAGCTGGAAGGCAGTTGAATGACGATTACATGCGAAAGACATTGGACTGGGTCCTGAAGTTCTGGGTTCAGTTCTGTGTGGGTCAAACTCTGTGTATGACCACATGTCAGCTGGCCTGTTCTCCACTTTTGACACAAGGATGACAGTACTTCAGGGCAGAGGCTGATTTCTTAGTGTGTGTCTCGGTAGCACTTAGCACAGTCCCACTACTACATCCCACCACTTACTGGGTCTTGTAGGTTTGCCTTGGTTAGGAAGTTGTTCTGCTGTGCCAGAAACATTTTTGAGATTTCAAACACATAGAAACTGCAAGTCTGTTTCAGAAGTAACCAAATACAGTTGAATATTTTACATGCAGAAGTTCCACCAGAATCCCTGGTATCTTAGAGTTTTGTGACTCACTGTGAGTGTGGGAGAGCAAAGTTCAAGTCCCTGCTTAAAGTTCAAGTCCCTATAGCCGCTGCTAAGGGATAGTCAGCTGTACTTTTGCTTTGTGTTTTGACCAGAAATTCCATCCTGGACTTGGCTAGCCTTCCCATAAAACTCATCAAAACCAACCTTCTCTCATTTTAAGTTGCAATGTCAATTGCTTTACTTTCTGAAAATGCATTTTGTTGTAAAATACCCAACCAGCTCTATTCTGGGTACTACTGTGGTATTAACTGTAAACAATAATTATGAGGAGAGGATTTAAAAAATCTCTGCAGGTTCTGATTAGGATAAAGACCTAGGTTAAACTTTTCTGGAACACTGGAAAACACTAATGAAATTCTTCTGATGCAATGCTTTGTTATGTCTGGATTACCCTGTTTCATGGCCATGCAGACCCTAGAAAGGCAAAGGGTTAGCAGAAAATGCAAATCAGAGGGGAAAAGTTGCTCTTTAGGAGAAATTTGAAATTAGCGTGCTGGATTTACCATGGGTGAGAGCAGAGCTTGTCATTAACTCTGCGATCTATGTCACAAGGTGGTCACAAGATGCTTTGCCTGCATTTTCATAGCATTTCAAAGTCCACAAGATGATGCACATGTCATCACCATGGAAAGTCAGGATACTCATCAGGAAAAACAGCCAACACAGACGTTTTGAAGATAATCCATGAAGAATAATCCGTGAACAACTCCCATAAAAATGGTAGCTGCCTAGGAGGCGGAGATTTCATTTTTAATGCTGATCTTTTCTCCCTGCAGAATTTTGCTCCCACGTTATCAATATTTTAGAGAAGAAGGAGAAACCTTCTGCAGCTGCAGAGGCAATTTGGAGGGATTAAAAATTTATCCTGTTTTGAGCAAGGCTTTCAGCAGGTGCTAGAATCCACTTAATCACAGGTGGGTAACCTGTGCAGCCTCTCTTTCCCATGGCTAAAACTGGGGTGAAGGTCCTGGCAATTCTTACATGCAGGGATCTTCTTTCAGGACCTTCTTCCAATTCCAACCATGGTGAGCCACATGATTTGCCTAGAACAGCACAAAATTCAAGTCTAGGATGTAAAAGTTACATTTTTTCTTCTAGTTTCTTTCACTTGGTGAGCAAACAGAGTCAAGCCCACTCTTGGAACAGCTCAGTTACCATGGCAGGGTTACACCAGGCTTTGAATTTTGCTCAACCTCAGGGGAGGTTTAGACTGGATATTAGGAAAAATTTCTTCACCAAAAGGGTTGTCAAGCATTGGAACAGGCTGCCCAGGGAAGTGGTTGAGTCACTATCCCTGGAGGTATTTAAAGGACATGTAGATGTGGCGCTTAGGGACATGGTTTAGTGGTGGACTTGGCAGTGTTAGGTTAACAGTTGGACTCGATGATCTTGAAGGTCCTTTCCAACCTAAATGATTCTACGATTCTATGATTCAATAATTAAAAGGGCTAATTAACATTCGCTGAAACGCAGAATTTGGGCTCTGCAGGGAATTCAGACAATTCCATGTTGATTTTTACTCTAAAGTGGAAAGAGCCCTGTAGTTTAGAAATTTCTCTCCAAAATATCCCCCTCACCAAGAATTTTATTGGGGTGAAGAAGGAGGAAAACCTCCAGTTGAGACTCAGAAATCAAAACAAAACCTTAATTTCTGAAGGACTTTTAAACATATGTTTTCTTCCTATCTCTAAAGTAAACCTAATTAAACACTTCCTTTCAAGTATTTTTCAGTGAAATTTCATCATGATTTTAATGTTAAATGGAACATTTTGCTTAAACCAACCAGCATTTTTCAGGTGTAGACACATTACCTGCGAGTTGGGGAGACTTCTTCCTTTTTCTACTTGGTCTATTTGACACTATCATGGTTGGTTTACTAATTCATATGAATGAGCAAATACACACCATTGCTAAGGGCAGAGCACTTTTAAGGTTTTTCTGCCCTCGAGAGAGCAAGTTGCAGCTGACAATGATAGACTGTGTAGAGTAACCGTACCATTTGTTTACAGATCTGCATGTAATTTCCACCCACTAGAACTAATTGCTTTCATCAACACCAGTAATTAGAAGTGCCAAAGAAGCATCAAATTTTCTGACTGGGCATGGAATAAAATGGTGTGTAGCCGTGTGCTGTGCCAGTTTAGGCTAGGGCAGATAGCAATTTGGGAAAAGAATATAGTCAAAGACCTTGTTGGTACATAGAAAACTGGTAATTGGAGCTTCCTGCTACACTTGTGGAGAAATAGCATAGATCCCGTGCAACTTCCCTTGGTCATTTTCTTTAGACCTCTCTGTGAAAACACACTGGGATTTACAGGGACACACCACTTTTGATTAACCTTTTGTTGGGAAAGTTTTCTCAAATAGAGAGTGGCACGGCAGAGAAGAGTCGCTGTCTGATGCAAGTAGAACAGAACAGTTGGATTGTCAGGAGAATCAGGTAGAAGTCCAGAGCTCCAGTTCAAAAACAGTCCTTGAATCTAGGTCTCCCACTGCAGACATGAGGATTTTCATCCTCAGGGTGTTCAAATACTGTCATATGGGTGTCTATCAGCTTTGATCCTGTCCTGTTATAAAGTAGCAATGTGTTGGAAAGCTGGAAAACATACTTCCAGTTCAGTGTGGGGCTCAGTGAGCCTATGGGAAAAGCAATCCTCACTTCCCGTCCTTATCCTTCCCTTCCCTGAACCACTGCCTGGTAGGACAAATGCTCTCCTGGACATGGGGAAGTACTAGTGCCAGGACTGCATTGTTCCACCTATCCAAACTGCAAATGTATCCAGCCTTGTGAGAAGTAGTCCAGTGAAGGGGAAAAAAAAAAAAAAAAGGATGATTTTTCAGGCAGAGGATTCAAGCTTTGTACCTCAGTGCCAGACAGGTTTCTGCATCATTTGTGATAGGTAATAATGGAAATCTATTTCTGACTAAGCTCTAAATAATTACTGCCAGAATGCCATCATGGTGCTGATGAGTATTTATCCAACAGAAGAAAAACAGCATGTTGATTCTTGAACCACAGAAAGCCATAATTGTCATTTAAAATCTGGCATGTTGTTTAAAATACTAAATTCATTATCTTTCAGAATCTTTATAATTATGCATCTGAACTATCACTCTGAATACATTTGCAAGTGTAAAGAAACAGACATTCTTTTTTCTGACAAGGGAGTAGACTATTGGCTGTTGCATTTTTAAGATCTTCCTGAACCTAAATATCAAGGCCCAAGCGAAAAATGAAATAAAAAATCCTACCTGCACAGAATGTGTAAAGCCCATTCTGTTTCAAAGCTATTCATTCCTGTTACAGTTACCCAAAAAAGTTATAATTATGCAATTGCAACACTGGTTTGGAACATGTCTTTTGCTCACACAATAGCAAATGTTCCTGCTCCTCCCCTCACAGTAAAATGACCATATCAAATAAATTTTTTCATAAAACTAAATAAGCGCTGGGGAAAAAAAACCCCACAGAATATTAAAACTTCTCAGCTTCAGAGATACCAAACTGTTATCAAGGACTGTGACAGGGTATAAATTTTCAGAAGTATTGAAAGGAGGGGAAAAAAAATCAGGCTTTGACATTAACAAAATGATAACAGCCAGTGGCTCTTGTTCACTAACTTCCACCCCAGAATTTCAGCAGTGAGATAATCAGGCTTTCACTGACTTGTATGGGAATGGATCTGACTTGGATCAGACTCTGCTCTTTGGCCTGGCTGTTATTATGTGGAGTTATTCACTGCAAGAGTTTTGACAAAAATAATAACCCACCGAGTGAGGTTTTCAAGAGCAGAGACTGTATGCCAGATGGGTAAATCACAGACAAGTCCAGATCCTTGAATTAGCTCTGCACTTGGGTGATGTCTGAATGTAAGCAGAGCTCTTGAAAATCCAGAGCTTTGAAAGCTTGGGAGACTGAAGGATCTATCTAGTGCTGATCTCAACGTGAAATATTCTGCCAGTAGGGGAAAAAAGAAATCAGACATTGCTCCTAGTCTAAAAGGTGTGTTGTGGCTTCGTGCTGTAAAATAGTATTACTAGTATGGAAGATGTTATCAGAACTTGAGAGTTCATAAGATGATTTTCACATAATTTCTTCCAGTTGCAACTAGGAACCAAGAAGCACTGGTGAGAAGACCTGCAGATGTTGTTTCAGATTTTCTTCCTGATGTGATTTCTGACTCTATATAGACATCTCCATGGTTAAATGCTAACAGTTAAAAGGGGTTAGGTCCCTCTTGTTATTTTAAATAATTGAGACACTGCTGCATATTTGTATCTTAAATCAAAAATTCCTATTTTTGAAAAGCTTCCTCAATGCAGCAACGCTTTAGCGATGCTATGTTAATTAATAATAACATACAATCTCTTGATTCAGTGACTCTTGAGCAGGAAAATTCAAGGAACAGAACTGATTATGTCCCCTGAACTTTTCTATTGCTGCATGTGCCATGTGTTCTGGCAAACAGCCTTCCCACAGCAAACACCTGGGTGTACATTAGGACTGCCTCCGTTAAGAAGAAAAGGAGGGTAACTGTCGTAGGCAATTCCCTGCTGAGGGGAACAGAGGGCCCAATATGCCGACCAGACTCATCCCACAGGGAAGTCTTCTGCCTCCCTGGGGCCCACATTAGAGATATCACTAGGAAACTCCCTAGTCTGGTACGGCCCTCTATTACCCCCTATTGGTGATACAGGTTGGCAGTGATGAGGTTGCGGAGAGAAGTCCAAAAGCAATCAAAAGGGACTTCAGGGCGCTGGGGAGGTGGGTTGAAGGATCGGGAGCACAGGTAGTGTTTTCCTCAATCCCATCAGTGGCAGGGAAGGATACTGAAAGGACAAGGAAAACTCACCTGATTAATATGTGGCTCCGAGACTGTTGCTGCCGGTGGAATTTTGGGTTTTTTGATCACGGGGAGGTTT
>WAAD01001000.1:29829-55787 GCA_013389945.1 Fregata magnificens | reverse complement strand
GGTTAAAGGGAATATGCAAAAAATACAACATATTTTAAAATCAGGTTTGCGTAACGCCATTGCCATTATAATCTGGGGGAGGAGAGTGCATTGCCCCCTAGAACTTTTGTGCCTTTATGTGCTTGTGGCATAAGCCATATGTACCTGTAGATTTCCTTGTGGAAATCTATATACATATAGGAATTTATGTAGAAGGAGATGGCCTCCAGATAATGATCACTTCTTCTTAGAAGGAATTACTTCAAGAAGATCCTTTTTCAGTGTATCTTTTGAAATATTTTGTTATGTGAGATTTGCTCAATGTGAGAAGATGAAAAAAACTTAATTAATCTCTGATTTTCTATGAGATAGACAAATTTTGCTGGCATATGGACGGTAACTTCTATTTTCAAGGAATTTGTGTTGCCAGCAAAAATGATTCATGATCACTTCCTTAGAATCTTGGAATAAGGAGTGGGAAAGATATTTCACTTGATTAATAGGAATAGGAATAAAAAATCAATAACTGTGTTTTCTGGAAAAAAGGCTCTGCAGATTTAAAGAAGAAAAAAAAGGAAAGGATGCTTACCATATCTACTGGTGGAAATTAAACTTTGAATCTGGGCATTTGTTGGCCAGTGCGATGACGAAGATAGAGCTGCTGTCAAGATGCAGAAGATTAAAATGCAGTCCAGCATTTCAGAAGCAGCAGCTAAAGATTTGGAGTCAGTTACCAACTTAGCTGCTAAACTGTAATGAGTTTCAGAAAGTGGCAGCTGGTTAGTACATGCTGCTACCTCAGTTACCCTAGAAAAGACCCATCACACTAGTTTCTATTGGAAGCCTACCCCAATACTGCTTTGCAGAAATATCTGGAATGTTTTAGTAGTCAACATGGACTCTGTAAAGCGAACATATGCTCCACGACTAATAGTGGGGTTTCACCTGCAGCTTGTTAAGATCCTGTGTATTGCCACAACAGCAATGATGATGCTTTGTTTAAACTGCAGATATGCAATTAGATACATGTAACTTATAGGATAGATCTTACGAGCTCGTAAATTCAAGACATATTTAATATCTGTCAAGCTATTTTTAAAATTACATGTCTACCAAAGCACTTGCATAGATGAATAGCTATAATGAATCTATTGTATCAAGTTTAAATTGTGTCCGCAAAAATATTTGTATTTTGGAACATGCTATACTATTAAACAGAATCTTTTCTCCCATCACCTTAAGAACCAGTAATTCTGCTTTCTGCTAACATTAGTCCTTCGCAAAAGTTCTTTTTCCTTTTTTTCTCTTTCCCCGTTACTCATTCCTCTTTGATGTTTTATTGTCTCTCTACTTCTGATATTTGTAACATATTCTGATTTCATATACACTTTTGTAAAATCTTAATAGTATTTACAGTGGTGTTACTCTTGAATGACACAGAAGTAACAAATCAAAGCTTCTTTTGTTTTTAGTCATCTGTCCCCTATGGCATAGACTGTGTTTTCATCACTTTTTTGCAAAGCACTCTGTCAAGTAGCAAGAATGTTTGGAAGAGATACTGAACGAATTTCTTTCCTGGAAAATCTGAAATTGCAAGCAGACCAAAAAAAATGTCAGACATTTAAGATAATTCATCTGTGATGATACTCTGCACCACTCTGCCATTTTTCACCCACAGATCTAAAAATATCTTAACAAAATCTCCAGATGTTAGGGAGTTGGAAGTAATAAGAGTTTTGTTTTGTTTGGATTGGGGGTTTTGGTTTTGTTTGTTTAAAGATTTCTGTGCAAAGTGTGTTTGAATGTAGCAGTCCTGAGGAACTGGGAGGATTGCTGGCCACAACTTAATGATCAATGCAGATCAGTGTTTACCAAGCTAAGCAGAGAGCAGGCTTAATCTCACTGAACCAAAAAAATCTTGACTCTTGCTCTGATTAGTACTGCACCTTGGTCTGTGACCTGATGGCCAACTCTATTGTACACAATCATGTTCAAGTACAAGAAATCTGTAACACCAGCAAGACTGTGAATACAGAAAAAACAAAGAAGGATAATGAGTGGAAACTGTGGAAGTCCACCAGAGGCCAAATTAGGTCTTTCCTCTGATTAAGTTAAGGTTTTACCTGCAGAACTTCTTCCTAACATCCGCCTGGCTCATTATTAAAGTGGAGAAACTGAATATTCACATAGACTTCAATGAGAAGTACGTAGATAATTGATCCACGTTTGCATGCAGCATCCCAAAGTCAACAACTAGTTTTCTTTGAACTCACATGCAGATTTCGAATTGCACAGTAACACCTGGACAAAACAAAGATAATCCAGTTACCCATTATGACAAATCACTTGGCGTCCTCTGTGGGCTGACTGTTAGTGTTTTGTATTGTATATGGATTCCAGTGAACACAAGAAAAATAATAAGCAATTCCGATGTTTATATTATTACTGTTGTCAAGATTCATTTTTATTCAAAGTAGTGCAACTATATGAACTAATGCTTAGAGAAAGAGAAAAAGGTTCGATTGTCTTTTTGAACGTCATGCTGCCTTTGGTAATCCTTTTATTATATGCCTTTTCATCAGGAATTCACTGTCTATCTACATTTTAAGAGCAAACACACAAAAAAATTCCTGACAGTTCAATCTATTAAAGGATTCTTTTTCTCTCTGTCTCCCAAACTTTGTAATCCTTGCTTTGAGTTATGACTGAGGAATGATGACAGAATAGCTCCTCTTCTTTGCCAACGACTGAAAAATAGCAATGCTTTCTTCCTGACAAATTCTTGAATAAATAAGCTGAGCATAATCAAAATAAATGTTAAACTAATTTCTCTCCTACTTCAGGATATTCTTTGAGATTTCTCTCAGATTAATTGCAGTGCAACACTAATGGCAGCAACATGGACCTTACTGAAGTCCTATCTGCTGTATTAAGACTGATTATTAATGACATTTCACTGGAGTAGGGTGGTGAGCATATTTTTAGCTGCTCTTTTATTCCTAATGCCTCTGTAGTTCATCAATAAAAATAGTGGCATCTTCAATTTGTCATTTTCCGTGTTCGTAAATCTCCCTATTCTTCTGGTCTTTCATTTTAAGGTGTGCTTTGATTCGTAAAATATTTTGGTTTTAATCAGAATGAATCCTTTTCAAACACCAGGCACGTGGCACTAGGTTTGATCTGTTTGGGAACTAAGGGAGAGTGAAACTGAGTATTCATCTCAAGGCAGGAACATTTGCATTGCTCCTCAGAGCCCTGATCTCCAAATACAGCCTGGACATGCCCTGAATAACCTGACCACCCTGTTCCCTGAAAGTCTGGATATCTTTCCAAGGTAAACAGATGGACTTGGGTGACAGGGGAGGCATAGTCATTATGATAGGTTCTCTAAAGGGAATCAGAGAAGGGCCAGAGTGGCAAAGCACTCCAGAAAGTACCCTCCCCTTGCAGTCAGGGCTACTGGGATTTGCATGCGCTGGGATCAGGACTGTGGGGGACACTGGGAGCCCTTAGCTCCATTCAGCACTGCTGAAGAGTGGTGCAGGACCCCTGTAAAGCCACAAAAGACATGCTTGCATTGCACAACAGGAGTAACAGGGAGAAAATGGCATACATGGTTGAGTTCATCCTCACTTTCATGTGCAAGTGGCTTAGAAAGGAGACAAAGGCATAATTCTTGTCGGAAGACTATATTTAACTTTGCAGAAGCTTTTAGTAAATCATTCACGATCCTACAAACTAAAGGAGTAGCATGTTTGCAAGTCACAGAACATCCTGCGAATGTGTTCCTGGTATAATAATTTATCCAAGACACTAAGCAGTAGCTTGCTTAGTTCTGTATCAGAGGGCAAAATCCGTAATTAATAAGAAGTAATTTTTTTGAATGAAGTTGAAGGGGAGCTACAGCAAGCAACCTTCTCTGTCTCTGGCTTTTAAATAATCCACTTAAAGGGATTATTTGTTATTTAAAGAGGAACTTAAGAAATGGTAATGACTGGGATTACTGTCATTCTGGAAAAAGTAGGGCTGTGTTCTGCTGTGTATTTTCTTATACAAAAATAATGTGACAAAAGTCTGAAAAAATGTATCAAAATTAGTATCACCAGTGATTGCCAGAGGGGTACATAAGCTTGTACATATGTGTGCACAGGGCTGCAGTAACGGGCCACACTTGGCCAGAGTCTATGATGAAGAGGTCTATAATAAATTCTGCACACGAACTTCCCCACATTCCTCCTATATTGATGAATAAAGTTGTCATTTCTGTAGTTTTACTATGTTTTGATTAAAACACAATATTATTACTCTCTGATAAAAAGCCTAACCTGCAAAAAGATCAAATTTAAATACAGATTACAATCCCTGGATTATCAACACCACAAATTCTTGGTTTTTTTCTGACTATTGAGTTTTACTGGGATATAGATATTGACACAAATAGGCCATTTTAACATTTAAGGGAAATGCTTTGTCTGTTGTTTTATTGTGTGATGTTCTTTCTATAAATAAACTTAACCTAACAAATTTATTTCATGGTTTTTTCCCTCATACTTTGCTGCTGCGTTTTACACATATACTCATATTCATACTCATTGGGATTTTCAAATAGATCAGAATACTTCTTCATCTTTTTTTTTATATATAATTTGGTAGTAAAACTTGTTCAAATATTTCTAAGACTTATCTCTTCCCCAAAATAGGTGTCTCAGGAGGTCAGGAGGATTCAAAATGTTCATAATATACACTGTAAATTTTCAGCTGTAGCTGAGTATTTAAACAGTAACTTTGTAAAGAAAAAATGCAAAGAAAAAATATATTTCTTAGTGTATAACTTCAATACTGAAGACAACAATTGGTTTTCATATAATTAATTTTTAGCTTTTTAATTTTTCTGCCTTTTTTTCCTTCATTCTCCATTAAGTCCATTCTTTCATGTTTTTGATTACTTCTTTCTTCCTCTCTGGCTTGCCTTTTAACTGACTAATTCTTCTTCATACATGTAGAAGGCTTTTTGCTTCCACTGAAGCTTCAAGCTATGAAAATTTGTTTTGGAATGCTGCTTCTCTCTTTTTGCATCACTCTTCACATCATTTTGAGACTCTTCAGAAGAAGGGTAAGGGTTTAAAGGATAGCAGGGGCAGTGAGAGAGGATCAGAGTTTAGCAGGTGGAGATAAAGAAATGATACATCAGCGGTGCTGTGGAGAGATTGTGGAATTTGAAAGCTGCTTGGGAAGAGGGTAACAGTGCAATTTTTAGGAGATGATGGAGAATCTAAATCACTCTGTGTATATCGTAGCTGAAAGGCTTATGGCAGCCAACAAAAATACAGTGAAGGGATCATTGTTGAGTATAATTACTTTGTTCTCACATTGGATTTGGTTTAATTGAAACTAATGTGCTAATATTAGCTAGGTTTGGGGAAATTAAGATAAGAGTGCTATGGAAGAATTCTAGAAAGTATGGAGGTGGTGCAGAATAATAAAAATGTGAAATGTTGAAAATGGTTGAATAGCTTTATGCAGCTGGAAAAATTGGACAGTACTTCAGAGTTCTAAGTTGAATAAAGTCACATCTAGTGTAACTTCCTTGAAAGCAGTAGAATAATGAAAAGTTAATTTGCCACGTAAGCAGTATTCAGGGTTTGATTAATTTTAATGGGATTTGCTATGTTGTAAAAATGAAGCCTTTTGAAAATGCAGAGCAAGTTGTAGGTCAAAAAAGGAACAAAATGGCTTTGAGTGTCTGTGCATGTCCTGGACTGCGGGGAAGAATAGCATTTTAGAACTAACTGTTTTACAGATTCGTAGAAAACACCGCAGGACTTCTAGGGTGCAGTAAACCCACATGTGCTTTAATCAACATAGAACATCACAATACCACATGCCACTTGTAGAATTAAGTCCTAATGTAACGTGGTTTTGAAATTGGACTAGCCCTTTAAACAGCTATGAACTCTCGAGTTCTGCTTTGGGATGCACTAAAAAAATCTCTTCATATGTTCTTGGAGGTCAGTACTCTTCTCACTCTCTGAGGTGAAATTATCTGAATAAAAGAGTTAAAAAGCAAGCACAGTCCAAGAAGTGACTTCCCTAGAGCTTCCCTGGAGGATTCAGCCAAGGACAGCTGATCCATTTAAGTATTAACTCTAATTTAAATGCACGTACCAATTTAATTCAAAGTCTGTGACTGAAGAAGATAAAAAAGTTTGAAGGTTTGTAGTACAATTGGTTTTATTAATCAAAAACTAGCATGTAAAGGAAATTTTGAAAATATAGGAATACTGACTTCTTCATCCACTTCTAACCACTTCAGATCCCACACAAAACAACAGTACCTGAAAATTATTTTTTGCTGTGTGGCTGTTCAGCTATCAAGATAAGATGAATTGATAGTCTCAGTCTACTTTCTGCTGGGCATATGCTGCATGTATTAAAATCATCACCATTGCTGGCACCTTCCATGGCTGCCTTAGCTGAGGCTACCAACCGGCCAACCTGCTAGTCTCCGACAAGAACAGCTGATATAGGGCTGTGTGAGCAATTTATTTTTGGTTGGCTGAATGTTGGGAGAAAAAAGTGAAGAAAAATAGAACAAATGTTTAAAAAAATCTGGTTTTAAAAGGTCAACTTCTTCAGGTCAAATGATGATATGTTTCACATTTTACGGCTAATCAATATAAATTAATAACTGCAAAATATAAAACAATAAATTACAATTTTTATGGTTTTTTCCCCTCAGTTGTTTTTGGTCTAAACGATGTGCTGTGTTTGACAATGAAGAGTTTCTTCAGCTAAAACCCATGTTTTCAGAATGGAAAGATGTTTAGACACCAAAAATGATTGGGTCCAAGCTGCGTTACATTGACAGCGGTCCAACTCAAGCCAAGTTAGCACATTTACATAGTTGCTACTTGATTTGTATTTATTCTTGAAAAAGATGGACACAATTTATCAGAATTATTAACAAATCTAGCAATTATTATTAGCATTTATTTTCATTAAGGTAATTACCAGGTGAAATGACTACAGTTACACTTTATGATATAGTATATTTCTGTCCATAGGGCCTATTGAATTATAGCACATTTCAGAAGAAAATGGTTTCCCGTAGTGAACAAGCACAGCCGTGCTCATCCTGCGGTCACCCAGAAGTGTTGCTGTCGTTTGATGACATCATGCTTTTTACACTGAGTAACAAAGTACAGATCTTGTTTATTTGCCAATTAATTAGCTATCTTTTCATCAACTCTGGTGGGAGCTTGGTTGGCTTTTAAGGACCAGGGACTAAATTTTGCTCTCAGCTTATTTTTCAAGTTTGGAGACAGAAGTGGTTTCATATCCTAACATATGTAATGCCAGGGATGAGAGGAAACCTGTTATTTTACTTGCCCTGACATTTGGGGTTTTTATGAAAATATTTCTATAAACAGGAGATAATATTTTCCAATCTGGTCAGTACAACATTAAGTGTATGATAGTCAAAATGATTCTTTCACATACACTGGCATTTCAGTATTTGTGTTAGAGAGTCTTTTCTTCCAATTTATTTTATAGCAATGTTCTAGTTTGTTGTTTGAATTTGATGCTGGACCAGAGCCACAGGTCAGCATACTTTGGCTGGAAAATGTTATTTAAATAGCATTAAATATGGAGATTTACATCAGGAATGAATCTACACATGGCTAATTCCTCCATCCTGTCAGCTGTAAATAAGAACCTATATTAGAAAGGTTGCAATTTATGTTAATGATAGTGCCAAAAGCATTGGTACGACACTCTTTATATGGGTTCGTGCAAATGGTTGATTGCTACTGAAATGCACATTAACATAGAACACATCCTCCAGTAATTTATGGGAAAATGACAAAATATTAAATACTAAGTAAGGCAATGATCAGTGAGCAATATCATTGCCTCAGATCAGTACACATTTTCAGAACGGTGTTCATCATTGCTTCAGAGAAGAAAAAAGCATACTGTACAGAAAACATCATGATACACAGGATAGTGCTTAGAGATATGATGCAGTATAAAATCATATGATATGATACCTTTCCATAAACACTGTGACTTTGGGGGATTATTTTTTTAAGATGCATTCATAAAAATATCAATTAAGGAATTGAAACCAAGTATAAAAGACATGATGGGAAGAAGTAAGTATTCACAGAATCATAGAATCACAGAAGGGTTGGAAGGGATCTCTGGAGGTCATCTGGTCCAACTCCCTGCTGAAGTAAGGCTGCCTAGAACCAGTTAACCAGGACCATTTCCAGACAGCTTTTTTGAAAGTCTCCAAGCAGAGGGAGACTCCACAACCTCTCTGGGCAACATGTGCCAGTGCTTGGTCGCCCTCACAGTAAAACACTGTTTCCTGATGTTCAGAGACTGTCTCCTGTGTTTCAGTTTGTGCCCATTGCCTCTGGTCCTGTCACTGGCCACCACTGAAAAGAGCCTGGCTCTCTCTTCTTTATGCCCCCCCTTCAGGTATTGATACACATTGAAATGTATACCTGAAATGACCAAAGGCATATTCCGTACCATGCATAAAAACTGGAAGTAGAGGAAGAAAGAGTGGGGTTTGACTTCCAAGTTAGCAGTTGCTTGGAGAGTGGCTGGGCATCAGTCTGCTTGAGGGGGATCATGAGTGATTGCCTTTGCATTCTTTTTTTTCCTTTCTCTTTCCGTCACTTACTAAGCTGACCTTTGTCTCGAAGCACATGATTTCTCACTCTTGCTCTTCCTGTTCTCTCACCTGGTCCATCTCAGGGGAGTGAGTTAGCAGCTATGTGGGTGCTTAGGGGCTGGCCAGGTCAGCCCACCAGCCTTTGAATCTGAGAATTTGAAATCAATGCATAACTACTGTTGTTAAGAGGTGCAAAATGATTGTATATTTCAATACAAATAAAGTGCTGAGGTTTTTCAAACAGCAATTAATTGAGGAGGAGAAATACATAGTTTTTACTTGCCAAGAAAATGTTTGCCAACAGAAGACTGATTTGTCTGATTGTAGCATTCAGGCAGATACTGCATAATAGGAGACAGCATTTGGTTAAAACCAAATACATAGCTGAAGAATATATGTGGCGCAACGGCCACAATTGCAGCAGAGCATTAGTCAGGAAATCATTAGCAATGATTAGTCAACCCTCTAACCCTACAAAACAAATCATATTCTCAATTAATTTTCATATTTAATAACTTGCTAATGCCATCATTATGAATTTTGAAAAAAATCTCTTCAGATGAACGATCCACTTTAATTAAACCCATGCAGTAGAATTTCAGTTCTTCTGTGGTCATAATTAGAGGTTGCATTTCCTTTTTCCATATGGGCAATTTGGTAAGTAAAACTATCTTAAAACAATTATAAATTAAATTTTCAGAAGTATTTGCTTTTCCATGTTGTGAGGACATAGAAGGCTTTGTGGTTTAGGATAGGTTTATTTTTATCGATCTCAAGGATTAAGATAGTTTGCTGCTTCTGTTTCAGTCTAGTTTTTAAAATTGAATTGGATGATTATGCTATGGACCCATTTTAGCTATGCAGTTTTTCAGTATTCTTGTTTTTACTAGTGAGCTCTGGTATTGCAAAGACAAAGCCGGGAGAAAGTGATAATTGCAGTCTGTCACATGATTTCAGAATGTGGCGTTCAGGCAAACGAGTAGCTGGTATCATGTGGTAGCGACGGAAGGGAGCAGACCTTCCCGCTCAGCTCTGCTCATCCCTCGACCACCACTGGGATGCTTGCAGATCTGGCCGCGTGGAGGAGATTTGGCATGTAGTGGGAGCTTGGCCAGGCTTCAAGTACTATGCAAAAGATGCTTGCTCGCCTCCTAGGTGTTTGGCTTCTAGTGCGTAGTTACACAAACATTCAGCTGAAGCAATGTGTCAGTGTGTTGGCTAAATTTGCATATATATGTAAATAAATAAACAAATAAATCTGCACTTGTAGGCATCAGATACTCAAATAGGAATTAGACGAGGGCTCTTGGGAGTTTGCTGCCAATCTTGAGGCAGTTATTTTTCTCCTGTTTGCGTGAATTCAAAAATTCACTGGATATTATGTTGGTTCTCCGATCAGTGTTTTTGCAGCTTTTCCATTGAGATTTGTTATGGTAATGCTGTACTTCTTTATATTCTTTTCTTCCTAAATAAGTTATATTGGAAAACTGAGTTTCTAATTACTCTGTTCGATTGGTTGTGAGAATAGAAAATCTAAGGGACAAAAATTTGTGAAAATACCTGAATTTCAATTTTTAAATTACTTTATTCCTTGCTTTCTTTGAAAAGACTGAAGGTCTCTACATATTGATTGTGAAAACAGTATCATTATGTCTTTATGTAATATATTTAACTGATTTCACTTAGAAGACTCTAAGTCAATGGTAGTACAATATACTAATTTTGGGGTGTGAAAATACAAGGTATCAGAGTTGTTTAAAGTAGCCTTGACTTAATCCTTTATACAAGCAGATGTTTTTACAACATCATTTGCTGGTTTTGCCCTAGAAATATCTCATTAAAACTAAGAAGTGTACAAATCTAGTAAATGAATTAGGAATTGTCTAATGTACCTAATAACTTACATAGCTTTTAGTTATTTTTTGGGACACTTTCAAGGATAAATTAAAAAAAACCCAAAACACTCTTTCTAATTTGCAAAGCAGTAGTACTGAGATTTAAGCTGAAAGGGAGATTGGTAATGTCATGAAAGCGCATTCTTTAAGTAAAACATAAAAATACAATAAAATAATTGGAATTATAGATAGGGATAAAAATCTGGTGATGTTACCAGTTCTATTCTCAGAGCACAGCCTGGTGAGTAAAAGAGATGTCCCAACAGTAGAGTCTTTCATTATTGTGTTTTGTTCATATTTAAATGATCCATTCCTACTGGAAAACTATTCTAATTAGTATTTTTCTTGACTTAATTTGTCCTTTTTCTTTTCCTTTCTTTTTGCACCCTACCAATTAATTTTTCTCATCCCTAGAGTATGAATCCCTTAAATACTCAGAGATGGTTATACCCTCATATATTTGTCCTGAGGAGGGGCAAAAAGGAGAGAGCAAGTACTCACAGCTGTTGCAGTGTAGGAAAAGGTATAGCTGTGGACAGAGAGTTCAGTGAAACACAACAGATTTTAACTTTGGAACACTGAAGCATTACGCAGATGCTAACGGGAAAAAAAATAGTGACTTTTTCAGTGAACGAATATATGGAACTCCTATGGAACCGCCTCTCCAAGATATAACATTAATATATTTTCAACTCAGTATGTTGAGTTATATAATTTTAACTTTTCAATTGTATTTTCAACTTAGTGCAAGGAATGCTTGAACACATCATACATAAAACATATTGATTATTTTGCCTTTTTGATTCATAGCCCAAGCTTACCTCATCCATGGTAGTGACACTGAAGTGAGAAGCTATTTTAAAATACGGCAGAAGGAAAACTAGAGATGACTGATAATGATGAGTAGCGCAACTCCTAACTATGGGATCTGCTACCAACAAATGACTTCAGGTCTGCATAATTCCTTCTGTGCATAGACTGCTTCTGCTGAGTAATATCCATGAATGATTACTAATAAGAGACTTGGATTCAAATGCTTGGAGTTTTAATGGTTGCTTCGTGAACATCTGTTTAGTGAGAAGGGAGGAAACTCATAAGATAATTGTTATTTTTTCTTCTTTCCTTATTGCTGCTCTTGTTGCCTGACTTCACCTGACTTGACTGCTGTTGTTTCTGTTATTACTGTAATTACCATTAATCCTTTATTTCTTTTGCTTCTACCACAATTTGAAACATCTGCCATTGCTTCTAATGTAATTACATAATTTTGCCTTCATGTTGCTCTTTCCTACTTAGAAGTGGTAATGAACAAAACCTGGAAGGGAGTCTTTCAACATCAGAAAATTCATAAGAAGAAGAGCAGAATTAGCGTATTTGAGTTCTTCCAACAGTAGTGCTCACCCACTTATTTTCCTTTCACCATGTGAGTACTAGCATTGTTAGTGATAGTACTAGTCTCTTCAGACAGTTCTATAGCAAAGATAGAAACAAGATGATCTGGGATAAAAATGCCATAGAAAGATCTTACAGTTTCTGGAGGACAGTCAGGGCTGGCCACCACAACTGCACTTAGGCAGAAAGAGCAAACAGGCAAACAGGATGCTCCCTGCACATGCTGATTGTAACCAGTCTGATCCAGGAAGTTCCTCTCGACTCGGCAAAATCTGGACTAACCCTCCAGCTGATGAGAGCATGTTGATGGCAGTTGAAGAGCATAGCTATTTCAGTAGGGAAGTTTTCCAAGAGATCTCAGGAAATCTCAGAAATCAGGAAATCTCAGAAACAGAAAATATACTGTACATTGTAAGAAATAATTCATTATTTTCTTACTGCATAAATGATTGGAACTTTGTAATTTTCATTGGGATTTCTACACAATTTTGTCAGGCAGGTTAGAGATTACTGCACATTATCCTTATGCACATTATATAAATTAATAGACAATATACTAGTTAGGATCACAAATTTCTCTCCACAAGATAAATGATCCTAGTGCTGCCTTTCTTACACATCTGTGATGGAGGTTGACGGCTAGTCCCATACAGAATTTTGCTGATTTTTTAAATACTTTTTTTAGCTTGACAGCTGAATCTAAATATCAAGAAAAAAATAGTTTAGGCTGTCTGAAATGTTTACTTGTTCATGTTTTTCTTTACAGTGTATCATTCAAATGTAGAATGGTACACTTCAGTTTTGGATTACTGTAATAAGAAACCTCAAAGCATAAAAGAAATGGAAAAGATTGGTTGACAAAAGGAGGGGAGTAGTTCTAGTGTCCTTCTTTCATTTAATAGCATAGTAATTGAAGCATCCACCAAAGGTACAGGGTCCATCAAGTCCCTCAAGGAACTCAAGGTTTATACATTGCTGAAAGGTACTTTAAAGAGGTGTTGTAGAGAATTTTTCTTAATGTTTCATGTTCCATTTAACGTTAAATGTGTAAGTATCCACTGGGGCAGAGTTTTGTCTCCCATGTAAGTCCTCACTAAGCTCATAGAACTGTTACCTGTAAGGTGTTGCAGAGGAGCCAGTTCCAAAAGGACAGGTAAAGAAAGAAGATGAATAAAGACTTTTCCTTTTACTAAATACCCCACTGCCTCATAGTTTAGGAAGGCTTGTGAAAAGAGAAATCCAACTAAGAGTCTCCAATTCAAGTCAAGGCTGACTGACACCTTGTCAAAGTCTCCTCTTAGAGATTCTCCAATGTGTATAACATTTTGTATGAAATCATCACAGAGATTAAAAAGACTTTTATGTCAGTTGGTATGGAGGTGGGACAGATGGGATCCAGACCCTGCTTTAATGAGCAGAATCAGGAAAAGAGAGTGATTGACCCATCCAAGCATATTTTCTAGTAGAGGTCTCTGCTCATAACTGGATTTCCAGAGCAGATCAGCTGCTTGTCCAATCTGTGGCCCTTTCCTTGCATGCACTCAGATGTAGGAGTTCTTCCTTTGCCTGTGGCAAGGATGAGCCAGATGGGGGTACCTGAAGCCATACCCAGACAAATGCCTGAAAGCACAAACCCTCTGTGACTTCTTGAAACTGGCTTCAGCTCTCACCACCTATGATCATTCAGTGAAATCATGGAGTAGTTTCAGATGACCATGTTATGTCTTTCAGTGAGAAATGTGTTCTTTGAAAACAGACCACATAGATCGAAATTGGTATCTATTCTGGGACCTTGACTAGTACCAAATTCTTTTGAGATAATAGAAAAAATTGTACAGTGGAATAACTTGCCACAGAGGAAGTTCATCTTGCATATGCATTAGCTGTAGAATAAAATACTCCAGCTAAATGTAAAGTGGATGCTATATAAATGACTACTCTTTTTCTGAATTCTCTTAAGTTTTTTGAATCGGTGATCTTGTGATAATGCTTTCTGTTAATGCCTCTGTGTGCGTGAACAAATGTATTGGTAGAAGTTTATTTCCCTATTTATATCAGACATCTATTTCTAAAATACTATTTATAAGTTACACTTTAGAGTTAATGAGTGGCATGCCAGCTACTACTGGTTGAATGATACACAGTGCTATTGAGTTACTTTGGACTTAATTTTCAGAAGCTGATTGAGAGCTGTAGCCTGAGTGCACAAAATGGGCACCTGAAACTGTAGATCACTGAAAACTATGGCCTTGACCTTGTAGATCCATCAGTTGCACATGTACAAAATGTAGTAGTATTTATCTGCAAATAGACCAGAGAATTTTTTGTTGGGATATTCACAGCAAAATGAAAAATATTAACAGTGTTATTTTATCTGGACTTGGCACTCTCAATGGAATGTCAAAGGTGATTTTCTTCATCTAGCATCCTTTGTTAGTTTGGCATTGATATATGAGTAGTAGGTTATGATGATGCTACCTTCCTACTCTTCTGTATGCTTTCTTTAATAGAAGATAAGCAAATTCAATAGATGTACTCTTTATAAAAAGTGCTTCAAAATCAATGATTATATCTTCATATCTTCATGTGTAGTTCAATCCCCATCACTTTACCTTCCAGCTGGCTAATTTTTTAAAGCAAATACCTATCACTCTGTGAACTATAAAGGGGATATACTGGGGCTTGTTTGATAGCATAGTGTTTTCATGTCAAAACACAAGCAAATTGTCAAGAATGTAGCATATATAATTACAGATTTGATATTTTTGAAGAATTTATGGTACTTTGGCATTTAGCATGAAAGCCTATAATAATGATAGATAACAATATAAGGGTGATACAGCTGAACCTGTTCAGAAACATGAAAAGTGTGGATTTCTTTTTAATTTCTGTATTTTTTATGAATTTAAAAATCTGTTTGGAGGCTGCATGTGGTCAAAATTCCTTTGATAAATGAACTGTCACTTTGTTTTAGGCATTTTAAAAACATTTAGTTGAGCATATTGATTAGTCATTAGCACTGTACGTAACCAAGCATGTGGAAACATTATTAAATTCCTAATAAAATTAAAAGTGTATTGCAGCTGTGTGAAGCAATACAGATAGCTTTAAAGTATTTAGGCTTTAGATGAGTATTGCTAGCAACATTAACTCCTTAAAGGACTAGATTATCCATCGGTAGAGGACAATGCCTCTACATGAGGTGGGTGCCTCAGGGCAGGTATGCTTCGTGCAGTGTGGTGGAGGAGCCAGTGGTGGGAATGTTTCCCAAGGAGATTAGGCTTAGCCTGCCACGACACGCAGCTGAGTTTATTCAGCTGAGCCACCTAGAATTTTGAAAGGAAGTCAAAGTAGCACTCAAGTTTTGCTCAGTTGTTTAGACAGTGAAGGCAGTGCTTAATTGATTTTCATTCATCTCTCCCCTTCAAAGTAAAGATATAAAGCTGTGCGGAAGTAGTCCTGTGAATGTTTCACCCTTTTATGCTCAAGGCACAGGTCAAGGCACAAACAGATCTTTAAAGATCTTTATGAAATTTAAGGTACTATCCAAATTAATCTCTGGTTGACATAGCCTACTGTTTCCAATATATGCCGAGTGAATAATTATTTCTATTTTCTTCAGAATTTTTTTTTTTGCTTTTGTGTACCCAAAAGTACAGAATTCTCTACAACATCTAAAAGTGCCTGTTTTTGGTGAAGGGGAACAAAAAAAAGCCTCAGCTGAGTAGAACATTTGAATGTATTACTAACACGACTAGACCTAGTTTAATGAAGTTTATAATACTAATAAATAAAACATTACTGGTAACTATGTGTGCAATTTTTTTTTATGTTTTCCCTAGCCAATAAGAAGTAACCCCCACACACCTTAATCTCAGATAAATCAAGGAATAAAATCAGATTTCAAGTCCAGAGGAGGAACCAAACTGCAGAGAGGAGAGGAGAGGAAAACAGAGTTTTGATTACTTATGCTTGTTGATGAGCAGAAACACCTCTTTAAAGTATCTATCTATTAGTAGCTGAAGCCAACAGCATTTGCATACCAATCAGGAATCTTTATACTGTTTAGTTTCTCCTTTGAGAGGGTGTTTTGTTTGGTGGTTTAAAGGAAATTGCAGTTTAAATAAGGATCATGATTTCATTTGCAATCTGTTATGATAATTTGTCTGTGAAATTGTTTAAGTCTTTCATCTAAGAAAAGGTATGGTTTCTCTTGTAAAGAGACCTTCCTTTTTCTGTCATTTAAAGGATGGCTTACATCCTGTCTAGGGAGCTTGAGTGTATTAATGATTATAGAATAAATGCAGGAATTGGATGACTGGGATTTCTGCTTTCAACCCTGCCATTGATTCACGGTATGTTATCGTGTACCCATCTTGGTTCTGTACTTCTTTTTCTCCATCTACAAGACTGGGAATGGTGAGACTGTACACCTTAGATATCTACTTTGGTATCTGTTACAAAAATACCCTGCAAGTGCTAATTATTAATTTCATCAATGTAATTCCAGTTTGCTTTCTGTTATTGTGTTTGTACTTCTATTATTGAGTTTGTCTTCATTACAGATCAAGCAAGAAATTTCTAGTTGGCAGAGGCTGGATTCTCTGTCTATTGTTGCTTTCTCACAGGAATCTCTTTCTTTGCTTGTATTTTATCAGATATGCCACAATTCTGTCCAACAGCCAGGTCACAGGAAGTGCCCTGCAGCACCTGGGGTCATCTTACCTCCCATCCCTTATCTCGTTTTGAGGCTATGATACTCTGTCAAGGTGCAGGGCAGTCCTTTCTTGCAGACTCCTTTGCTCTTTCTTATCAGGGAAAAGTCATATGAAGTGCACCTTCCTAAGCTCATAGTTCCTAAACTCGGAAAGAGTAGTCTGATAACAGAGCCAGTTTGTAAATCTGTCTGCACTTTTTGTGACTTTCATAGAATCATAGATTTATTTAGGTTGGAAAAGACCCTTAAGACCATAGAGTCCAACCAATGTAACATTTTAGATGTTACCACAAGGAGTTTTTCCTCCCTGGTACCCTGTCTACCTAGCATAGGTATACACATTTTTGTTGCATAACAGTAAGCCACATGCAACTAAAATTCCTCAAGTTACATACCTGATAGAGCAGTTATGAAAACCCAGGTGTTAGAGGAAATGCAAAAACAGCTTTGGAAGAAAGTCATTTATCTTTTCTCCAAACTGTCAACTAGCGGTGGAATTTTCAGACAAAGTGTTTTGGAAATTTACTGGATCCATGTTATTGCTCCTTAGACTTCACCTTTTAGACAAATATGTGAAAGAGCCTTAGCCTCCATTTCAAAAGTGTAGTAAGAATCTAATTATTAAATCCATTGTATCTGCATATAAACCGGATTAACAGCACAAGCCAGACCTTGAGCAATCCTCTGATTCTCATGACGGACATGAGCTAATTGAAAGCATTAGAGGAACTGTCCATATCTCTATTGAGATCTGGCAGAACAATGAATCTTGGAGACTTCATTACCACTCTTTGACAGCAGCTATTTCTCTTCAGGTGGAAGAGAAGCTCGTAACATAGCGCTGGTCTCTGTGTGTGTCTGTGTCTAATTTTGATCTCATTGGATTCTTACATTTGTTATATCTGTGCATTTATACATTCCATTTCACTACTTTTTGTTTAAAATGGAGTGTCTTCAGCTTGAATAATGTCTTCTTCAGCCTTGTGAGGCTTCTGTTGTCCCAAATATGGCTATTTGTTTTGATAGGCTAATGGTAGAGTGAGTTGACTACTATGACAAATCTCAGTGATATTTTTCATTACTTCATGTGAGCTTCAGTTTTTTTCTATATATAGAAGAAAAAAAAAAAGTGCATGTGTCATGATAATTTGATATTTCCCAGAAAGCATATTGCTGTCTTGTAGGGAAATAGACCTTGAGTTCATACAGAAGAAGCACGCTTCTACAATGAGACAGTGATTCAGTCATTTAAATAGCATGAATAAAAACTGTCAGCAGTTGTACTAGCTAGAGTAAAAATTACAGTCTGCTACATTATCTTGTAACATAGTGCAGGCATCATCTGCAGTTATGCATAAGTATCCCACTGTGATATAGAAATACATGATCACTTTTTATCATTTTCCACCATTTCTTCTGAAACATCTGGTGTTAGCCATTGCTATAGACTGGAGGTACAGACCATAAGGAGACCATTATGTGGTTTGACATAGCAGCTTCCATGCTGTAGAAAGTCACATACAGTATTCCATGCAGATAGCCAAACATATGTAAGGGATTTGAATGTTACTAACCTCATTGTTATAAATGTGCAGGAAAAATGTGTCTTGTGTGGGACTGGAGTCCTTCCAGCACTTGAGCAGGTAAACTGTTGGGTGGTACATATTGATTTTTATTTTTTTTACCCGCTTCCATTGGTACAAATGTCATGGGTAGCTCGTGTTTTGATGATGAAGGATGTACACAAAGAAGGCTTCAGATGCAAAGAAGAGGGTTGTTTGACAGTAATGTCATCTTCATTCAATATATCTTTCAGCTAAGCCGAAGGGGAGGGTGAAAGCTAGTCAGGAGGAGGATTTGGCTGTTTTCAGGAAGTTAAGTAGAAATGATTTCTCCTTAAATCTCATATGCATGTTATAATTTGCATTTTAATTTTAATATTTTGAAGTGTAAAAGCATATTTAGGGAAATGGGCTAAGTAGATGTCTGTAAACAGCCATATGTTGCCATTTTTATTAAATTTAAAGGGTGATCAGAATCACAAAGATTTTATTACTTGCAAGAAAAAGGAATAAATGCTCAGCTGTAAAATTTATGCATTTTTTCTTCTTTTAAAATATCTTCAATTGCAGTTATTCCTAACTTAGTTTTGAAAAATAGAGAAGAAATGAGAAATTGCCCACAAGGTAATCTGATATTTCCTCTTATGGGGTGCTGAATACCACATAAATGCCTACCTGGAGCCAGGTTTTGTTCTTCTTACTTATAATTGAAAGTGCAAATACTTTTTGGCAGGAATACTCAAGGACTACTGCAAGTACTGCTTGCTCACTGCCATGAGCGCTGGAAGCTAGCATGCAGTGAGTGATCCCTGGGGTGGCCGTCATAACAGCTTTCTCTTGAATTTGCACTTAAACCTATGTCAACGCAGCCTACGTACTGGTGTGGTCTTAGGCTAGGCATATGGCAATTCCTCTGGAAGGGAAACTTGCATTCACTGAGGTTGAAAGGCAGAAGAAATGGTGCCTGATCTCAAACCTGAGCTGTCGCACATTGAACATGACCTTTTCATCCCTCTACCAAAAATATATTTGCATGTGTTTGACTGTGTTGCATGTCCAGAAGGGATCACCTGAACTATTAGTAAGTGTACACAGGGAGCATGGCCAGGGAGGGCAACTAACAATATGAAACTATGTGACCCAGACCAATTTTTACAGAATGGGAAAGCAGTGCAGGTTCACACTTTAAATCTGAAGACTGTAGGCAAGAGAGCAGCTGACTTTCTGGAGCTGTGTGCCATGATCTCTTTTTCTGAAAATTAAAATGAGGTTTATCATCAGGAGACTAGAACAGATGAGTCTACAGAGATGACTCCACCAGCTGGCTCAATGAACTTCATTCAAACCACAGAATGGTGCTGCATCTCTGTAGTAACCTTGAACTTTACTATTGTCTTAAAAGTTCATACAAAATTATTTCAAAATCTAGCTACCAGTTGCTATAACTACTCAATAACATACTGAGAGGCATAAAAGTGACCCGTTTGCCTTCTCATTCATTATTTTATGAGATACCCATTTTGACTGAGCACACTATAAAGGTTTACTTATAAGACTGTTATGAGCTGATATGTCAAAATGTTTTCAATAGAGATGAGGGAAATGAAAAAGCATTGCTAAAAAAATTACTTTTACCATTTTGGACCATTTTTTGAAGAAAGAATCATAATAGTTTCAGACAGGGCTTCTAATTTTTAAGGGAACCAATTTACAGCATTCTTTTAAGTCAAGGGGGAGTTAGAACAAGGAGTAAACAACACAGCAAACCCTACAAAACCCAAGATTCTTCCTCTGTTCTTTGGTGTCTGCAACACCATATCTGGCAGTTTGATAATATCTATATAATCTCATTCTGTAGCTGTCTGTAAAACCTGTTAATTTTTTTTATCATATTTGGTCCCTTAATTAATAGGAGAATTTTATAAATGTATGAGGTTGATGGAACCAATTAGAAAAAGATATTACTCACTGAGCATGACTGTGGCGTAACAGATACCCTAGACTGTACAAGCTGTGAAAAGAATAACATCTATCAGTGTTTAGCATACAGGCTCACCCACCAACACGGAAATTCCCAGATAATTAAGTGGGAGTTCATTCCTTGCTTCGCCTTAATGGTCTAGAGCCTATGAAATGAATTTTTAGATGTGGTGAGCACTGAATATTGCTTTTTAAATCAGTGGAAGGTTTTTTTAATGAAAATCACGGCTTAAGCACATATATATACATCTCATAAGTGCGTATCTACAGAGGTATATACACTCTAACTGTTAAAGTCTTACCCTTCTGCACATACTTTTTGGCGTAATTTCAGAAATAAAGACAACAAACCTGCAGTAGTTATACATCAGCTTGACTGACTGAGGCTCCTAGGATGAAGTTGAGCAAATGGATCACTAACTGGATTCCTTAAGTCAGTCTCTGGCTTAATATGAAACTGCAAGACCTGTGAGCACTTCCAGACTTGTGGGTTCAGGTATGTGCTATGGCCATGTGCAGTGCTTCATTGCCCCTGCCTCAGCAAAAGGAATAGGGTAAATTGTCTGGACGAGGTGAGTACTGCACTCTGACCAAACCCCAGGGTGGGACATCTGATCAGAACACAGATCTTGCCCCAAAAGTGTGCATTTGCCTGTGCAGCCACTCGCTGTTTCTGTAAGTTTGCTGTGGGGTCTTTATGATTGGCCAGGACCAGTGAGATTTTGGAGCATACAGGAGGTGGAAAAGGGACTTGGCTTACTGATCATCCATGTATTTCGTCCACATGGATGGTCTCAAAGTTCAGTTACCATACTGGCCTAAGGTGGAAGTTGTTCAGTGCCCTTGTAGTTCCACAGCTTGAATGTGATATCCCATCTCAGTTGTCCTAAACCATTCATGTTCTTGAGATTGGTACAGATAAAGCAATTCTTCTGGCAAGCTTACCTCCCCATCTATCAGTTTCAATTTTCATCAGCCTTTGAGAGATAGGTTAGGCACAAATCTGTGGCTGCCCCTACTGGCTTTCTTGTTTAGCATTGTCATACATTCATGCATGTGGCCCTGATCAGTTATTGTATCATGCCTATCTCTAGTAGTTACATAAGCATTTTGATATCAACAAATATCCTTGGTAATTAACTATTCAGATCTACCCATCTGGTAGATTGAGACATTCAGGTAGATTAGGTGGATTTCAGTGAGAGGAAAATATCAAAATCTATAGAAAGTTTAGTTCATGCAAATGGGGAGAATTCAGAGATGCTTTGAAATGTAAAAGGTGATTCTTCAATCTGTATATGAATGAAGGCATTTCACAAATTGACACCTTTCATAAAATAATCTGTATTCTGTGGGAAGGAAATTATATTGAAAAGAGAGGCATTCCAGATGCATTCCAACATTTCTGGCTTAGATGCAGAACCTGAAAATCCAGGGATGTTCACTTCATGTTCTTTCCTTCCTAAAACTAAGGGCTTGGGATTTCTTTTAGTCTCACAAGATAGGGCCACTGTAGTTTGTATTGAAATGACAGCTTTAATTTTTCTTTTTTTTTTTCTTTTCATCTTTGAATCTTTTAATTAGAAACTCTCTAATTAATACTAACATTTTCTCACCTTTAATAATCATTCTATGCTGGCACCATAATTCTGGAACCTTTAATCCACGGTGGGGGAGATGGGCTTGGGCTATTAGTATAGTTTTTATTACTGAGTTGCAGCAATTAATCAAGTTTAAAATATATGTTGTTACTACTACAGAAGTTGTAATTAGAGTCATACAATAATTTATTTGTAAGGGATCTCTGGAGGCCATCTAGTCCAGCCCACAACTAGGATTTAATTGGTCTTCAATGCTGGAGAAGACAAACTAGTGGATGTCTAGTTACAAAGCTGTCTTGCTAAACTGGGCTCTGCTCTTTTCACTGTTACATGGGGCCCCGTGGACAGCAAAGCAAAAGCAGTCCTAGATTTGCTGCTGCTAAAATGCTTCTCTGATCCTTCCCGAACCACACTGGTGGTTAGATGTTTAATATTTTTGCATTTTGCATTTATCTTGTGGCAGAGACTGTATCTCGGACTGTATCTTGTAGATAAGTGCTATGCAGGACTCCACTTTGGGGAGGGGGTGTTTGCGGGTTTGAGCCAGGGAGAAGGGTTTGTTTAATTGTACTTTGAGGACAAATCTGCAGTAAGTGGTTTGCATTTGCTACAGTTTAAATACCCATAGGAGGCGTAGGAGGAATTGAGATTTTGATCGCTTTTTATTTTGGTGCTGAAGTTTTCAAGCAAACAGAAAGTAACTGTGTTTCTATTCCTGACACTATACGGTAGTGTATATACCTGTCAACACAGCTTGCAATTCTAAGTGAAAATCTCTTTTTTTATAGGCATTCATAATCAACACAACATTTTTCTTTCTCTCTTCTTTTGGTTTTATTGTGTTTTCAAGGGTAATGAATGAATGAGCTTTGGGGAATAGCTTTGGCTTATGGTGAATGATGCAGGAAATGAAAAATCTCCATCCAATTCACATAGCAAATGCACTCAGGTCAAAAGAATCCCATCTGTACTTAGCTCTTTGCTTTGTGCTAGTCCACATAGATAGGCGCATAATGTTTAACTCAGACATTACCAGCAAATCTTGCAAGGCGTAATGGTTTCCAAGTGGTGATCCACAAACCCCCAAGTTAGCCTCATCATTTCTGTTCACCTTGCAAAAAGTGTGACTCCACCTTACATTGCAAGGAAAAATCCTTTAACAAAACCACTGGAATCTTATGAGAATTGCATAGATTTAGTATCTAAGGTCTATGTTTCCCCTTCCTCAGCTTTAGATTTAATGACAAATCCAAATTAGGAATCGTTAACATATATATATATGTATATTTTTTAACTATTCTGATCTAGCCAAAGGCTGAATTTCAGCCTTGACTGGTTAATACCAGAGGTTTTCACTATAAATTTTGGACTACATTGAGTTTTTTCATTTTCTATCCTTTCAAAAGTTAAAAGGTATGAGTGAGTTCCTGAAATGTTTATGAAATGAAATGATGAAATGTAAAATGATCAATATAAAATTAAGTAAAAACTTTGAGTTTGTCTTCAGCTCAAGCTTTGCTTCAAGATTCTGTTTTTTCAAGGAAAACTGAAGAGATTGCAAACTCATGCAGATCAAAAATTAAGACAAAGGTAATAGGTATATTCTGAAACCAAGCTAGACATTCTTTTTGTGGATCTGGTTAATAGAAGATTAACATCCATCTTTACCAATCAAGCTAGGCAGTTTTTATTACAGATGTAATTGTCTGAAGAAGCTGGGTAGCATAGACTCTGACTTTTTTCATTTGTCTGTCTTATGTTCAATTTAATGAACACTACATCCCTGTGTGGTTACGGTATTACATCAATTTAGATATGATTGCACTTTAACTGTTTAGACAATGTTACATTGCCTGTTTTTCACTGATGGATAGCTGTCAAAGGACTTAGTTATGGATTGCTACCCCCAAGCCAATACACACTGGAAACTATTAATTTCAGACTGATAGATTATATCTCATGTATGACTGGCAATTTTAAAAACTTCTTAACTTACTGAATTGCATTTTGTCTTATTGCGTATTACAATTCCAAACAGTAGGCAAGAAAAGCACTTAGTCAAACTAATATAGCATTAGAAAATGCTATTTTGATTTAATTCTATGCTGTCCAGACAACAGAAGACAAATGCAGGGTAAGTAATAAAACAGACTGGAAGTTAGTCTGCACATACGCTAGACAAATATAGTTAATCATATCTGCGTGAAATTTAGCCAATTGTAGTCAATATGATGTATTATGCATGGGTTAACATTTGTACGCTTGTATTATTTCGTCAGGACAGGCGGACTTAGATCACAAGTTCAGTTTGTTATTCATACTGATTTTTTTATATCCTTCAGACTAGAATTCAGTACTGTTTTTACCATTTACATCTCTTCTGACTGGTATTTATTTATCTGTGAATAACTGAACCAAGCACGTTCAACCTTAGGTGTCAAATCAATGTGTACTTTAAGTAAGATTTCTGTGTTTTCCGGCATTTATAATGTAAACACTAAACATGTACGTATACACACAAATGAATATTCCTTATGAAAGCACGGTGTGTTTTAAAGGAGAAAGGATAACACTGAGCAGAATATCTTAACTCAGAACTAGAAATTTCTCATTTTATACACAGCATGACATGAAATCTACTTAGAGCACTGCTTTCCAAAACACTGAAAAAAGGACGTTCTGATTTCAAGGACAGCATCTCCTTTTCTTGTTATGTACTGTTTTGTTCTGTGTTACACTGTTGCGTTAAAGGCTAAAGTAGCCCAAGTTGTCGTTATAAGTCCGGTCGCGCTCAGTGCACTGAACTATCACAATTACGGATGCACAAATAAAGTGATACACCTTCAGTCTAGTCGCGTTCCATGAACTACCACGGCCGCACTTAAAGGGTTTGGTCACGTTCAGTGAGAACTATCATGGCTAGATTAATGAATAGTGCAGTTTATTAAAGCAACAGATACACAGGTTCTTTGGATTGCCGGGGATAAATTCACTGTCTGCAAAGCACGTGCAAATACCAAGAGTATGAGTAACACCGCTTGGCTACAAACACGTTAAAAGATGTAAAGTGACTCTATAGAGATTTCTAACTTTCCCGGGGAGGCACTTAGTATGACCAAGTGTTCGAATCTTACCCAAAGGCGTCCTGATGTGGGGGGAAGAGAAGCTCAGCCCGTCAACTGATCCCAGAAGTCGGAGTGGCACATGACGATGGTATCTTCCCTAACATCCTCTCTCTCTTAAGCTATATTTATACTATTCCTTGCATGTCAGCCGCACTCCACCCAGGATGCTTCTTCAATGCTGTACCTTTCNGGTGTCTCCACTCCGCTCCACCCTCTGTGCAGTTCCTCTTAGAGTCGGCACACCAAGTTCCCCTGGTGTTGCTAAGATCTAAGGTTACAGGCCTAGGGAACTTCCGTAAAATGGATTCCTTGCATATCAGCCGCACTCCACCCTGGAAGCTTCTTCAATGCTGTACCTTTCTTTAAAATGTGAATATAAGTTTAATATCTAGGTCACCTCCAGCAATTATTCCACATACACTGAATTGCATTTTCTCAGCTTAGCTCTGGACTGGGAGTCGAAAGTCCAAGGTTCTGTTTTTGGCACTGTACCAACTTCAGATCACTTAAAGCTCCATGCAAGATTTGTTAAAATAACTTGTGATTTTTAGTACCTCCATTTTTGAGGTATCACTTTAAAAGAACCTAATTCCCTGATTAAAAAGTGAGCAGTTTCTGAAAATACCGCTTCCTTCCCTCCCCACCACCCCTAAGACATTATATGTGAAATACCTGAAATGAGACACATCCAAAATAGCATCTTGGTTTTGAAACTTTTCTTATTGTTTTCATACCCATCAATCACAAATATTTCTAGGTCTTAATTTTTGTGAAATATTTTGAACAATATAGCTGAAGAAAACACTTATTCTTTGCATATGCTTTTTAAATTGGGGAGGCAACAGAGCCTTGTCTCCTGCAGTTTTCTTGAAGTAGAACAGTGGTGCAACATTACACAAGTGATCCTTTTTAGAGCTTTATCTAAAAGCACTGTTGTAGTTCCTTGGTCACTCTGGTCACCAAATTGGATTCTAAATGGAAGTAAGATCTGGGTGTAATAGTCTAAAATTATGACCTTGCT
>WAAD01001000.1:3239-29800 GCA_013389945.1 Fregata magnificens | reverse complement strand
TCTAAAATTATGACCTTGCTAAAAAGAGCGAGTCTAGGAGCTGTGGGTATATGTCACCATGCCTGTTTCTGTAACAGAGAGGAAGAGTGTCCACCTTCCACTGTTGCCATGGAATGACTAGCATTGCTTCAGACTGATAAATAAGCAGGAGCTGAAGAAGAATGGAAAGATTATTTCTACCCTGTGCTGCCTAGAGCACACTAAAATGCTTTTACCTTGTCCTTATGGTACTTCATTAAGAATGACCATACAGAACGAAGTAATGTTATCAGTGCCATTGCAATGACCTTAGTCTTCCTCCCTAGGCATATTGTGTGACTATACAATCAATGAACACCCCTTACACAGTAATAAGGAATCTAGACTGTTGTCCAAAGGTACATATATATGTTTCTTGCTATACGTTGTGTGTGGTTTTCAAGTGGTACAGCTCAATACATAGCTAAATTAGGCAGTTATTGGTCTGCACTTGAGTTTAAACAAGAGGAAAGAAGAAATAGGACTGTGAGCATTAAACTGTTAATGCAAAGTACAGAATAAAAAATAGCGCATTTACAAAAGCAAATTGCAGCCTGCAGAACTTTAAAGTTGTGACTCATTACCCAGTGTCGGCAATGACCTGTTACTAAAGCTAAAATTAGAAAGCACACCTGCCTGATACTTTGCTGAGCAGACCTGTTATCATTCTGTGTTCAGCTGGGATCCAGAGGAAATGGAATAAAATTCTTTCTCAATGTTGTTTAAATTTCCACTGTTAAATATATATTCCATTTGGTATTTGGTTCTTAGGAGTTTTAGTTAACTGGCCATCCTTATTCAGTTAAATATATTGTGTACATTTTATAAACATGAAATAAAAGATGCAAATAAAAAAATAAAAATCTTTATTTCATGTAATCAGTCTCTGTTCCGAAAGGAAAATTAACCTGTGATGCTCTAAAACATGACACCACTTAGTAAAGGGGCTATATATATATATACCTAATTTGAAAGGCTTCATCCATCATTTATTTTTACTGAAGTCTTACTCCACAAAGCCATACTGTCTCCTGTGGCAATTCTCCAGGGTGAACGGAAGGCAGAATTGCTCACAAGTATCTTTGCATATTTTTATGTGTGCATAGGCACTCATAATGTGTATCCATAAGCTATTAAAAATTGTCTCATACTAAGACTGATGGTTGTTAATGAAAGGATAAAAAAAGCTGCATTTTAGAAGATTAAAATGCTGTTAATTTCTGTATGCATTTAAGATCAATAAACTGCTAATTAGGATATGCAAATGAGGGCTTTATGAATTCACAAACATTCACAAGTACCTTATCCATAAATCACATTCGCTTAATGTATTTTTGTTATGTAATTGGGGAACAGATTGATGAGCCAGTCCAATTAGGTCTAATTTACATGTGTATGGAATTTTGTAATATAGTATTATGAACCTAATATGCAAGTAAGAAGAAACTAATTATAGCATGTATTTGCTTTAGTAAAATGAAAGAAAATTGAAGTTGATCTTAAAAAATACTGCTACTGACTTGAGGTAGAGGTAATATGAGAAGAATGTAGAATTTTAAAGTTATTCTCATGAAATAATACTGTGATTCAATAGCCGCCTCTTAAAACTCTTATAGTATTGCATTGTACAGATTTTTAGGTTTCCGAATTCTGGAGGCCAAATCCATCAGTAACCAACAATGCCAGAGGGAAATCTAGCCTTATACAGAGGATAGCAAGTTGACAAAAATAGGTGAAAGCAAAATGAAGTCCACTGTTCAGCTGTCACCGATTGCAGAAGCCATGTGGCCAATGACAGGCAGGCATGAAGGAGGAAAAGGGAGAGAAGAGAAAGGAAGAGTGAGTTCCTGCAAGCAATCCTGGTGCCTTTCAGTTGCATTGAGAAATCCAAGCTCTGATTTTCTTTTAACGTGGACGTTCTCTTTCAAAAGGTTTCTGTATGGTTTTTTGCTGAGTAACACTTGAATAAGGTCTAGTGGGGAAGTGTACAGCTAAAGTGTTTGTAAAGTTACTTGGACAAAGTCACTATATGGGAAAGAGAAGTGAAAACCTTACCCTCTGATGTAAGTAATCTCATTCTGTGAGACAGTTAGCCATCAGACAAATCCTCATTTTATTGTTTCCATCAACAAGGTAGTTTATATTCTCATAGATGTAATGGATAGAACTTTTAAAACGTACATTGCTGCAACTCCTTTGAATCAGGGCTTTCCCTTTCAGGGTGGAAGCATTTCTGACTTTGTATCAGGGTCTTTGTGTGTGGGTCGCATTACATATTTCACTTTGTGAGAGAAAACAGCATTTGTCAACTGTGTTGCCACACAATGTGCACACAATGTGACCCATACTTTTTAACCTGTGTATTGAGAGAATTAAACATTTATTATCTTTAATTTAATATGCTGGGCAAAGGCTGAACTGCAAGTCATATTGATAGTGGTTACAAATTATAGTATCAGGGAGGACTCATTTTCAGTCACCTCCTGTCACATAGTTTACAGCAAGCACCATCTGAGAACATGCTGTTTTTCCGGCAGTTGCGTGTAAACAGAAGAGCTGGAGGATTATGTGCAGTTTCTTCCTTTTTTTTTTTCCAAATTACCGGTGTTTTCACTCTTGAGTTGAGTGTCATGGCTATTTCTGAGTCTGATTCATACAGAAATCATCACTGCATCTAGATAGAGTGGGCTTTATATCTGGCCACTTAAAAGCAACATTACTTTGGAGCCGCAACATAATGGGCTTCTCCCATAAAACCTCATTAATAAGGAACCCAGGGCTCAGTTAAAGTCTTCCTGACTGCAAGGAGCAACAGTGCAAATTTTGCTAGTACCTGCCATTTCCGCTTCAAGAATAATGCAATAGCACACTAATGTTCAAAAGGAATCAAGTACCACACTGTCTAATTCAAAGATTAGTCCTTTCTGAAATGAGAAGTTGGGAAGAGACAGGGGGAAGTAAAATGTGAATTAAACTGGTTAAAGTTTTCAAAACCATTTGTAAGTTGGAATATTTTAGCACAATTAAAATTTATCAGGTTAAATCAAACTTTTCTGCCTCATTGAAAGCACATTTTATAAGTTTACAAATATTTTAGAACTCTAAGGCAGCACATTTATACTAAAGTATTTTCAATAAATCATAAAACATTTTGATAGCTGTTAGAAAGGGTTATATGAACGCATATCTGACTATTTTGTTTATATATCTAAGAAGTATTGCCCTTTGGTCTCTAAATGTAAAATTACTGAAAGAATAATAAGGTCATTCTATTATTTCAGACAACCAACCTCTTTAAAGAATGTGACAGGAGCAATTTATCAACAAATTAGCTCTTTTCTGAAAGACTAACCAAGGTGGCCATCTTCTACTTGAAACTGGTGCTGCTGTTAACCCCTGGTTACGCTCATTTCAGTGTGATGCAGAGACATGCAGTACCTACTTACCCTGTCATTGGAGAGCTTGTTCTTCATCCATTAAAAGGCTTAATGTAAAAACTCATTTAGGTGTTTTTACAAATGAAGATGGGAAAGAGGTTTTCTACACAAGATAGTAAATATGTATTGCTTCTGTTAAAAACAAAAAAAACCTTTAAAAATTTTTCTCTTTTTTTGCATGTTTATCTCCTCTTTCCTAATGTTATTAGTGGCCATGGTCTACAATTTTTTTCGTCTAGTGGACACTCCTCTGCCTCATCTCATAGGAAACACAAAAGTTAAAATGTCATTTTTTTCAGTGGCAAAACATTTGACACCTTCACTAAAACCAGTATTTTACCCTGAAAGTAAGGGTAAAATAGAACTGGTGTGCCTGTTCGGCTGATTGGTAAATGGATTCCAAGAAGTTAAAATATTTCTAATGTAAAAAGACAATAACATTTGGTTTTCTCTTTCTATCTACGGTGGATGTGTGTATTCATGTGATAGTTTATCTGTCTTTCAAAAGTAAGTCTTAGCAGGATGTTTACATTACTTCGGTATTTTCAAAGCAAGGCACAACATTATTTGGTTCACAGGACTGACATGAAGTGAAAGGGTAAGAATGTTAATGTCTTTGATATAACTAGTAAATGTCAGCCTCTGCTGTTGTAATTTCAGGTGTCTATCCCCCATCCACACAGATGTGTTCTTTGAAGGTACTCTGTAAAACAGATCTAGCAGGAAGTACCCTGGGTCTGTTTATCATATGTTTTAATAGGAAGTTCTGAATTCAACAAATCAGAATTCTTACATTGGATCTGTTTTACCATCAGAATAAGGATAGTAGTTTTAAATGAGGTAGTTGCAAGCATATGGGTTTCCATTAGAGCTCCTGTTCCTGTAGGCTATTGAAGGAAATCTTGTAGCTATTCAGGTTAGAGTAGATTCAAATTGAAAGTGAGCAGTGTTGACACTCTTTTAAGATGCAAACAGACCATTGTAAACAGCCAGGAGATAAAAATACAGTCATGCCCTGTCTATATTGTACTCTAATTTTCAGGTTGGCTGATTACTATTGGCTAATTAGGTAATGCAGAGAAAGTTTGATAGAACCCTTTGCATTGCATCTAATTGGGGCAGGGAGAGGGTGTTCTGTGAGTAAAGTCAGAAGTTCAGTGCTTAGAATATATGAAGAAATTGCCCCATTGACATTTAGGATTTGTAAGTGAGCAAAGACATAATCCCACCATCATCTTACCCCTTTGACAACAGGTAGGAGATAAAATGGAAAAGAAAGTTACATTAGCTGTTATGTTTGAAGTGTTTACGATGTATAGGATTATCTGCCGAGGATTCGGTAGTATTTTCTGCAATAAACTGTTTAATTTTGCTCCTAGAGAAAGCATGTCTTGCATTACAGTTCTGAAGTTAGAAACATGATAGACAAGTGAGAGGAACGGGAAACTGAAAAAGATGATCCAGTTGCTGCCATAACATTGTACATATTTGGAGGCTAAACTACTATTATGACATGAAAACAACAAAGAAGAGTATTATCTATAATATTTTATCTGTTTTTTCTTTCATGCAATTATACTTGACACTTCCCAGAACTCCTGTTAGCATTTAATGTGTTTGTTTAGCAGTATAGCACATCCACTGTTGTGTCTATTTTGTGCATCATCTTCAGAACAGCTCCCTATAGCATGCTGATTCCAGGGTGCTGGGTGTTATGTGTTGGCACGCATGACTACTGTGTTAAGTATAGAAGAAAGATGAAACTGTGTCCAGCATATTCCTAGGAGGAGTTTGAATGTAGGAAAACACTATTCTAATTTTTTTCTCCCGTCTTGTCTTCTATAAGCTGCCAAGAAAGGTTAATTGAACTTCAGTAGTTCTTAATTGAACTTCAGTAGTCCTTCTGTTACTAATAACTTTGAGATGTATTTTCAGCCCACTGAATTGCAAGTTCAGTTTTTGGTTGCTTTTTGTTTGTTTGTCTTAAGATAACAGACTATTTTTCACTAAATTTTATGTATTTTGTAGAAATTTCTGTTGGCCCTTGCTTGGCCCTCATGTTAAGGTCTTTTGAGAATGTTGTGGTTTAACCCCAGCTGGCAACAAAGCACCACACAGCCGCTTGCTCGCTCCCCGCCGGTGGGGTGGGGGAGAGAATCGGAAGGGTCAAAGTGAGAAAACTCGTGGGCTGAGATAAAGACAGTTTAATAGGTAAAGCAAAAGCTGCACATGCAAGCAAAGCAAACCAAGGAATTCATTCACTACTTCCCATCGGCAGGCAGGTGTTCAGCCATCTCCAGGAAAGCAGGGCTCCATCACGCATAACGGTTACTTGGGAAGACAAACGCCATCACTCCGAACGTGTTCCCCCCTTCCTTCCCTATTCTTCCCCCAGTTTTATATGCTGAGCATGACATTATATGGCATGGACTATCCCTTTGGTCAGTTGGGGTCAGCTGTCCCGGCTGTGTCCCCTCCCAGCTTCTTGTGCACCCCCAGCCTACTCGCTGGTGGGGTGGTGTGAGAAGCAGAAAAGGCCTTGACTCTGTGTAAGCACTGCTCAGCAGTAATGAAAACATCCCTGAATTATCAACACTGTTTTCAGCACAAATCCAAAACACAGCCCCATACTAGCTACTCTGAAGAAAATTAACTCTATCCCAGCCAAAACCAGCACAGAGTAGAATGTAGAACCTATGCAGATGCCTAATGCATCAAGTAACTGTGCTACATCACTAATAAAGATACACTAAGTCACAGTTATTTTATAAAATAATATATGCAACATCAGCCTCAGTATCAGTGGACAGGGTCGGAGAGATGAATGAGAGAATATATATGTTGGCCAACACCACACACATCAACAAATGCTTGGATAGATAGTGATTCTGAAGTACCATGATGGTTATTTCTCACACAGTTATAGTTTCAACTTCTTAACTTTTTCTTGTTAATCTTGTTTGTTCATCAAGTCTCATTCTTCCAACTTGAGTTTTCTGTTTTGGTTTCCACACCCTCACCCTTTTCCTTTGACCTTCTCAACATTTCCTTGCCAACTCCTCTGTCTTGTCCCTTAGTTTCCTTGCTAGCCGTATCACTTCAGCCCCTCTTACCTTGCCATTTAGTTTATGTTCATTCTGTTTTGATACCTCCTAGTTCCCTGCCTAAATTCCCTGTTAGTATGTTTCCCTCCTGTTTTACCTCCGCATCCCTGTAGACTCTTATGTATCCAGCCAGTCCCAATCTCCTCTCTCTCCAACCCCATACACACACTTTTTGAATCTTCATGAGATCTTTCCTCTTCTTTGTATCCTAATAGGAAATAGTAGGTAGCTTCACTAGTAGTATGCTATCAGATGTACTTGTACTAAATCAAGTAGAGAAATACAGTTATCCAGGTGATATGTACAAATAATACCTTTTACTTATCAATTGTAGACCAACATGTAAACGAATATTTTTCAAAATACTGCTGGATTCATTTTGTTAAACTCCAGATCTTGTTATGGGGGATAAAGGAAACACAACTGATACGTAAAGCCAAGGCTTTGTTGTCAGTATAATTGAAATCTTAACAGTCTAACCAGAGAATTATTATTAGTCCAGATCTAATCATTAAAGGCAAGGAAAATAAAGAGTTCTGCCACAGAAAATTACTATCTCAATAATAATAATACTAGTACTACTAATAATACAATTAAACAATTAAAATTATTATACACACACTTCCTACTATCTACCCCTTTTTCTGGTGTTATGCTCACCCTCCTACCTCCTCTCTGGGACCTAACGTTGACACTGCCAGCCTTCCTTATGCAGGGGCAGGTTGCAGCAGGTCATCAGCATCCCAAGTTCTTCGCTGGGAAAAGTGGGATGTTGGTGGGGTTTCTTCCTCTAAGATTTACTTGGGACTGTTTTTGTGTTTTCCAACTTCTTCTTATACCTTTCTGTCTTTATTCATGCATCTACAACTCCACATTACTTCTGAATTCACTATACATGATGTTTTATGTAGGTCAGATACTGGTTCTTTTTTCTCTTTGGGACTCCTAAAGCCGCTTTCTCCCAGCTCCCCAGTATGCATTTCTTTAACTGACCTCTGATTTATAGGCCTGGTGTCGCCAGGGGCAGCCTGTACCCTGACTCTTATTATCCTGTATTCCTGTATCCTGCAACCTGTGTCCCTACTTTTCAAGGTGCCGGTTATCATACCAGGCCTGTCTTCCTCTGCACTATGCATAATCGTAAGTACTTCATTCCACACAGAATAACTACTTGTTTCTACTACTTGTAAAAAACTAGGGTTATAACTTATGAAGATATGCAAAAGTAAAGCAAATTAGGGATACCCACCTCGTCATTAAAGAAAAAAAAAAGGTATTACAACAAAACCAAGTAAAAACAGAGCTTAAGTCAGGTCAACACAAGTTCATACAAAGTCTGACAAGCCTCAGTCCTGAGGCCTTGCAAACTCAGGACAATGCCTATGAAGTTTAAAAACTGGGCCACAATCTGAGTTGGAACCAAGGGATCTTTTTAAGCTCCAGTAAAACCGTTGAGAAAAAAAGTGAGAGAAAGCAGTTTTCTCGTACTGACTTCCTTAAGGGTTTATTGGATGATTTCAGAAGCAATGTTCCCTTCCCAAGTTTCTTAGAACACCTTTGTTTTAGCCAGTCACTTCACTGTGATTTATTTTACAGTGTGAAAACCACAGCCTATCATGAAAGAAGTCTAAACTACTACAAATTAAGCAGTGTTCATAATTTTTTTCAACTTTGGGGACAAATATCACTCTATCTAAGGTAGTCTTTCATATCAGTGCTGTGACGGTGCTCAAATGTTTGCATCTAATACAGAGAAGAGAATAACAACCAGATCCTAAGCAAATGGCCTATACATACATCTGAGTCAGATCTCTCTCTGTACAAGAGTAATTGAGTATTCTGTTTTATTTTGTATTTGCTTCTTTTCTTATATCTCTGTATGTTTATATACAAAGCAAAACATTAGTCCTAAGCTCATCCCGAGAGTGCTTGCAGTCAAACAGCACAATATATACTACTTTCTTTCTTCACAGTACTGTGGGTACCTCTGCGTGGTCCTGCATTGGGCACATAGACCTCTCAGTAACAGCAGAGCTTCTTCTAGCATGAATTGGTTTTGGGTTGTGTTGCTCAGGTGATGGATTTAATCTAAGACTGCTGTCTTGGACTGGAGATTAATATTATAGGCTTGGAAGTTATTATTTTTAAATTAGTATAGCAGCACCCGTTTTCTTGAAGAGCCAAACTGATAGACTAACTATCATTTTTAAAGAAATTTTTATCAGTCTCATACATTAGGCATGGAAAGAATTTTCCACCATGGGGGCAATAAGTGGGGTATGTATTTCAAGGTCACTTTGTTCATTTATTAAAAAGACAATCTTTTTCTGAACCAAGTCCCAGTGTTCAAAAATAAAAAGCTCTGAACACATATCCCCTAGTGAATGATGCAGCTGTGTTCTCTGCTCACATTCCTTTCTGTGCAACACAGGAGGGGTTTTTTTAGCTGTGTTTTGAACACTTTGGTAAATCAGTATGTAAGATCACAATCCTGCCAGCCTTCATAAATCAGTAAATGTACATCTTAGAAATTTTCAAATCAGGAGAATTGAAATACTTTTCCCGTTGAATTTTTTTTTTATTTTTTTTTTTTTTAGTTAATTTGTTCTTACTGTGTGTTTCAGTAGAGAATGTTATCAAGACCTACTCCGTACAGCTTCAAAGTCTTGACTGGTCAGATCTGGATCACTGATGTCAATATACAAAGCATTAGTTCTTGAAATTTGTGAAGACCCAGGCTCAAATTTGAATAGTGACTTTTGTCTTTAATTGCTACTGTTTCCTAATCATACATCTCCTGTATTACTCACATTTCTTTTCTAGCTGTTTCTTTTCTAATTACAACACTCCAGGATTTTATCATGCCGTGTTAGTATTACAATAATTACCTAGCACAATGGGGGTCCTTTACCGGAGATTCTAAGCACTACATATTGCAAATAATAAATAATGGTATCAGCAGCCTGGGAGACTTGCGATATATTCCAGAGAGAAGGTCCTAATGACTAAAGTACATTTGGAGCTGAACATTTACTAAGTCTGCCTTAAGCTTCAGTAAAATAGATTCCACTGTGACTCAAATAAATACACAGCTTTTTCAGGTAAGTATTGATTATCTGTAATTAACTAATGTCTTTTGCAGGACAGCATGTCATACTTTCTTAACCTTCTGTTTATTCAGATAGGTAAGTTATGTTTTCTCTGCATAACTTAGAAAACATAACACCCTTTCTCTATGTACTCTCATTTGTATTAAGGACAAGTTAGCAAAATAGTTGCTCAGACTGATGCTTCTGTATAATAGTAAGTCTTTCCTTTGTTATATTCATACTGGAGATGCTTTTACAATTTCAGAGGTGTAAAGTTGCTTGTATTCTCTTCATTGAACAAAAGTGTCAAGACTTATTTGAAATCAAAGGCTGAAAAGTAGTTATCTTGCAGCATTGCAGTGGATTGCTAAACATTAATTATTCATGAAGACCTTGAGCCACTTGAGTAAATTACATTAAAGACAACTGCTGTGATAGCAAGCTCGGGAGTGACAAATTCTATTTATGATGTCATGCCATGAGGATATACAAATAAACCAGTAGTGACAATCAATTTAATTTCTCAGAAACAGACTACATGAGAGCTTGGTCTTAAGGACAGCACTTAAAGAGGAAAAAATAATCCACCATTAAAATAAAAATTATTTTTTGTTCACCTTGAATAGAGTAAAACATTAAACCTTGTTAACTGATATTAGAAGAAAAGGGAAATGAGATGTTGTATGTGATTAACGTATGCTGACTTTGCCTTACTGAAGTGTTTACTTATGAGTCCAGCATTGCTGTCACAGACAAAATGAGTCTATCTGTCTTACTTTAGTCTCTGAAGGACTGTTGCCAATGTCAGGGAGGTGTGCATTTATATTAGCATATATATGTATACATACTGTCAAAGGAGTCTGCATTTCAGGATTGAGGAAAACAGCTTATAAATAGATAGGTTATTATCCTCATGGTGAATTGTCATATCTGATTGTAATGTAGCCCTATAGTCTATGTAAACAAAATGTGTATTGTATAATAGCAAGAAACTGCATTACCCTCTTCTGTAGCAGTGTGAGCTTGGTTCTGTTTCCCATGATACAGGTGCAGTTCCCATTGAATATACGCTACTGAGAACAGGGTTAGGTCTTTTATTAGGAAAGCAGGTGCTTTGTATTGACATAATAGCAGTGATCCAAATAAAATAGCACTTTGAGTTATCCATGTCTAAGCTTATGGTTCAAACAGCAGTAATGTTCACTCAAAGTTTTTATTGAATAGGCTGGCTTGTTGTATGATGGCTTAGATGTATGATGGTAGTAAAAAAGGAAAGACCCTTCCTTTCCTTGTAAATCTGGTGCCATTACAGTTGTGTAGCAGGACGGGAGGAATTTTTTGGAGCAGAACATATGCTGCTGCTTGGAATAATGCCACAAGTTTCTTCGCACAGTCCTTCAAGAAACAGTGTGCTAGACATAGACAAAATTAGTCTCAAATTGCAGTATTTTCCATAAAGTTTCAAAAGCGAGAAGGGATCCCTGACAAAAGTAGCTCAGTACTAAGTATAACAGTAAGCAGATCTGTGATCTTATCTTTCATGCAAATCTCATTAGCCTACCATGATCTTAGCCTTGCTTTAATTAGATATTACTGCTTAATATTTTCTTGTTACCTTCATGCTGGTTGTCCAGTGTTTCTCAAAAATGCTGTGAGACAAGACTATGCATGGTGGTCTTATTTGGTAAATAGCAAAATACATTGTGGCAGCTATAAGTAAAGTTTGGAGAACTCAGAAAGAGCAGAGTGTAATATGGAAGTAGATATTTCATTGTCTGTATTTTTTAGTAGTTAGGTTTTATATTGCTTTGAAGTAAATTTAAAAATAGCATTCATACTCCATCAAAACACAGTGAAGGGTGTCTAAAACCATTTTTATTAACCAGTTTGTCTCATACAGATGGCAAGTCAAATTAATTGTAGTTCTGTCACAGACTTCACAAGAAGCCATTTAATTTATCGGATACCTCCTGCCATGTAGAAATTACTTGTGAAAATACCACCTTTTAACTATGCTATTTAAAATTTGAGGTTTTGGGTCAGGAACTCTTTTTCACTTTCTATGTGTAAAAGCCTGCACTCAACTCTTGTGACACTGATCTATATTGGACCTACAGGACTTGTTACATTAATAAGTAATAGCAACATCAACTGCCTTAGATTGATGTACTGCAAGAATAGGTAACTGTGGAGAGATGTAGGGCAGGATGTGGAGAATGATTATGCCTTTATTATAATTTTTATATACAGTTCGACAGTAGAAAGACTGATTTGCAAATGGTACATTGTATAGAAATGATAAATTAATTTCAGTGATTCATAGATGTGTCCAGATTCATAGATCTGATTGCCCACAAGTCCTCAAAGAAATATCCATAAAATGGACATATCTGCTCATGTTGAAAAGTACCATAACATTCAGTATATACTAACAAATGTTCTCCCCAAAACTAGCAGTGTTTGTTAGGCTTATGTTCAGGATGTGTACACCTTAATCAGGGAGACAGATTCAACATTATATTGTGTATTATGATATTGTATAATATATTCAGTACTAGACTCAGAGAGAAAAATTCTCACACAAGCCACTTCTTTTTTCATATGAAATATTCAGTGAATTTTTAAGGTAATGAATGTATTTGCAGAAATCAACTCCTGCATGATTTTATAACCACAAAAAGCAATAAATTCACGACGAGTTGCTCATTATAAATAATTTAGCCAACTAATATATTTTGTGAATCAGCCGAAGGCAGAGAAGTTGTAATACAATATTACTATTAATGTTGAAGTATACCAGTTAAGCATAAGTCTTAGATACTGATAGGGGAATATTAGGCAACAAAAAGAGCCCCAAAAGTAGTAAATTAAAAGCAAAATGGCTTAATGTTAATTGTCAGGGGGTTTTATTTTGAAGAATTATTTCTTTTAACTAGTTACTCTAAGACAAGGAATTCACCATTTTTTTATGGATGATACTGGAGGGTTCCTAACTCTAGAAAATTTAAATGGTTAGATATTTTAAATGCAATATTCTTTAAGGAAATAAAACAAAACAAAACAAAACAAAACAAAACAAACCCCAAGACATCACATGGACAAGTAAACAAAGATGTGAAGCTGCGAAGTAAGAAAGGGCATAATGGCAGCACAGAGAGTATATGGAAACAACAAAGCAGGAAGTTGTGTACAATGTTTGTGTAAGGTACACAAATCAGTAAGTCCACTGAAAGTACTTAGTAGACATACTGCTTACTACTTCATGAAACTACACCCCATCCTGAAAAGTACAAAGTTTTAATGAAGAAAACAGTCACAACCAAGCACAGTCTCAGATTCAGGCATTCTAGGGAAACCTGCCTTCAATGCTTTCCATACTGCTGTTCCACAGATCAGAAAATCATTTTAAGCTGTCTGTTTCAGTAATATTTCTGCACCGAAATATGCATGCTGAGTACCAATCCCAAGACATCTTCCTTGTTAGTTATGCAGGCATATTTCAGCTTATTTAGCTTTTGCTTTGCACTTTCTTATTTTCTAGATTGATGCTAGTATTTATTTCAATTGAGTAAACCTAAAATGTTCTGTGCATTTGCTCAGGGAAATAATGCACAGCATCTTCAGGATTAGCTGCTTCTGTGCAAAGTATGCATTAAAAGACGGGCTGCAGGATTTCTTTCACACTGCATCGACAGGACAGTCAAGGGTCAGGGAGGACAGAATGAGGTTTGTGTGTTCTGAAAGACCTGTTCATGTCATCACAGATGTTCTAATTAAGACACTTCATCTTCCCTGTTCCTGCTTCCCATGCTTTAATTGAGGCATCCCCTTCCTTTATGCTTTCATTGTCTGTGCACAAATTGACATTCTTCAGCTTCTGTGTTTGTAACATATACTTTTAATTTTTTATTTGCATACTTCCATTTTTGTTTATATTGCTGCGCTACAATCCACTAACGACACCATATTTTTTTCCTTTCCAAATCCCTCCCTTTACTCACCTCGTAATCCTGTGCAATGGGTCTGGCATGAAACCTTGAGATCTTATATCCATTTTCATCCATTTGCATGGCATTCTTGTTATTTACAAGGGCTCAAGCGTGTTTGCAAAATTTGCTATTTTTCATTGAAAACAGATTGCATATTGGACCGTTGTTTTGTATAAATTCAAAAGTTCTCCTCAGACAAAATACATGGGCTTTAACTAATTCTTTTTAATTTAAGAGGCGCTGAATGAGTCTCCCAAGGCAAGTATCTTCATCATCATCAAGTGGTTGCCTAACTGGAGAAAAAACTAAATAGGCAAACAAGTTTAAAAATTTTGTTCTTTTCATTTACTATGAAATGTATCTATCCAAAGAGGGAATTTTAAAAATATATATGTGAGTTTATCAGTCAATATATTCTGGGCTTGATCCCTTAAGGCACTGAGAATTTTACCCAAATTTTAGAAACTGCTTCAGTTCACAGTTATTCTTGATCACAGGAGAGATTCCACAAGGTCTGAAACTCCCTGGTCTTGCTTCTTGTATTGTGATTTGCCCCAGCTGGAAGAATAACCTAAAAGCTACCCTGTGTATATAGTCTTTTCTTCCATCTGATTTTTATTGATGTAAATGGAAAGGCAGCTTGGGCCCAGCATGCCACAAAGGCTGTTGGGCTCCTTTCAACTCCAGTTGCACACTGCTGCATATCCACCCCCCTGCTTAGGTGATAGCAGCCATCTACAGGGCTGGATTTGATAAAAACCCTTATCAGGCCCCATTTAAATGGTGTCAGTTGGTACAGTACAGGCCCTGAAGATTTAAAGCACTAGATGCAAATGAAACAGTGATAAAATATTTATAGCGTGTAATCTCTATACATTCAATTCATAAATAATTTTATTTAGCAAGAGATTGGAAAGCATTTGATAGCGAGCTAGGCTCTGGAGGGCAGTATAACTGTCTTAAGTATCCAACATACTAGCAGACCCAATTTCATTATCTCACTTGTTTTCCAGGCTCTTTTAACCACAGAAAATCCTGGGGAAGTGGAATATTGTGAGCTTTCTGTTGGGAGTTGTGTACAGTTTTAAAGCATTAGCCAAAGCTCAAAGGAAATACTATTCAGGTTCCAAAAGTGTATTACTATATGTATGAGAGATATTATCTATCAACAACACGATATTTTTTATGAGTTTATTTTAAATGGGCATGCATACCCACACTGCTGTAAGATTTGAATGTAATCTTGCTAGCATTCTTAGAATACAGAAGCGGTAAAATGAAGAGGGAAATTACCAAGCAAAGAATAAATGAACAAGTCAAAGGCCATAATTAATTCAATTAATTAAAAGGTAATCACAAATGTATTTAAGCAATAACCACTTACAAATGTGTACATTTCTACAGTATATGGTATCACGGAATCACAAAAAGGTTGAGTTTGGAAGGGATCTCTGGAGGTCAGCCAGTCCAACCATCTGCTCAACCAGAGCCACCTAGAGTTGGTTGCCCAGGACCATGTCCAGATGGCTTTTTAATATCTCTGTGGGTGACCTGTGCCAGTGCTTGGTCACCCTCACAGTGCAAAAGAGTTTCCTGATGTTCAGAGGGAACCTCCTGTGTCCTGTCTGTGCCTCTGGTCCTGTCAGTGGGCACCACTGAAAAGAGGCTGGCTCTCTCTTCTTTACACCCTCCCTTCAGGTATTTAGGAATCTTCAAGTATATCTGGAATCTGTTGCTACATTGTGGTGGATTTTTTTTTGTAGAATAACACGGGATTCCTTAGAGGCAGCTAGTATAAAATCGCTGTGGATAGAAAGAGAGCAGTTTTCAAGCAGATATGCCTTACACAAAACGTGTTAAAAACACGCTCCAGAATAAAGCAAAGCTGAAGTCTGAACACACAACTCAAGTGTCAGCCAGTCGGATACGTGGATAATCACTCTTTTTGAAAATCATATCCTTCTATTCAGGTGTAAACATTTTAGGTATCTCTTTGAGAGTAGCTGAATATGATGTATCTGTGCTTTGAATGAAATAAACAGTGCAGAGCTAACATAAAAATTCACAGAACAAATCATTAGTGCATCTTATGCATCATGAAAATGAATGGAAGATCAGCTGTAAATACTAATACAGCAAGGCTGAAAAAAATAGAAGAATGCTGCCTTATTCAATAAAAGGTTTCAACTAAATCAGAAAATATTTGGCAGAATATAGAATCTAAAAAATACATAAAAGTGTGAAATAATAAGCCACATTCTCATTATAAATATATCGTAAACTTCCAGATCAAGAGGAACCAAGGAAATCTGGGACCTTCATTTCCACCTTTCTTCACAGTGTGTAGTAAAATCTTGGACAAACCAATATCTTGTGAGAGTTAACACAAGAATATAAAATGAGAATCTCAACAAAAGAGTTCAATTAAATTTTTGCTTAAATGAGGACTTAATTCCATCTGAAAGGGTGATGGTATTTTAAGACCTTGAGTTAGATGTGGTGGGATAATGGATACAATCTGTAAAGACAGCATAATAGATGGAGAAATACAAATTGCAGATCACCACAATGGCACTTTCCAAAACATTAGTGGTGATAAAACCGAATCAAAAGTCTTGCTGCTTAGTTTGTTTTGCTACTTGTGTTCAATTACAGAAGCTACTGTATTGGGTTTATGTGGTAAGGTTTTAGTAGTGGGGAGAGGCTGCAGGGTGGGTTCTGTCAGACAACAGCAGGAGCTGCCCCCATGTTGGACAGAGCCAGTTTCAGCTGGCTCTAAGATGTATCTGCTGCTGGCCAAAGCTGAGCCCATCAGCAATGTTGGTAGTGCCTCTGTGCTATCTGTGGACCGCAGTTCCCCATTCCCCATCCCCCTGCACTGCTCAGGGGAGGAGGTAGAAGAGTCAGGAGTGAAGTTGAGCCTTGGAAGAAAAAGTGAGGTGGGGAGAAGGTGTTTGTAGTTTTGTTTTTATTTCTCACTATCCCACTTTGTTATTAATTGGCAATAAATTAAATTCATTTCACAAAGTCAGTCTATTTTGCCTGTGATGGTAATTGGTGAGTGATCTCCCTGTCCTTATCTCGATGCATGAGCTTTGTCATCGTATTTTCTCCCCCTGCCCTATTGGGGGCGAGGGGAGTGAAAGAGCGGCTTGGTGGACACCTTGCAGCCAGCCAAGGTTAACCTACCACAACTACCTTCTCACTAGTGCCATAGCCATATGTTTTTTCTCTATTTTTTTTTCTCAAAGCTGGCGTTAGTGTGAGTCTTTTAGGCTCAAGCTGAATTTCCAGCCCTAGATGGACTGTACTTTCAGGATGCAAAGCCAATGGAGTTTTCCCACCTCTTCTTGTAACACTCTAATACAATTCTTCATGAGATCTAATGGATTAATTTGGATTTTAGCAAGACCAATGACCGATCAAATGTTCTTCTGGGAATGTTACCAGGAAACTCACAATTGTTTTGAAATCATAGCCATAATTTTTATCTTTCCCTAAATTCTCATATAATTCATCTTAAAACCTCCTGAGGCTACAGACTTTATTTTCTTTTAGAAGTTGAAGGTACATTGGTCATGTTTCTGTGACACAGGCAACTAGCACAGAAAGGTCTCTGCACAATAATGATTTTGCATAGTGTCAAGAAAACATCTGTCAGTGCTTCAACATCTGTTGGCTGAATACAACTTTAACCATCAATTTTAGTCAAGTATGTCAAGCAGTATATATTTGCATGAGGGGAATTTTGGACAGGAATCACAAATTATGATTATTTAATTGTTCAGTATCAAAGTAGCATGATGTTGGAATTAAGGTCTGTGCATTAATGCAAATGACAAAGTATGTAGATTTTTTTTCTGTGTGTTAGTCTCTTCTCCATCAGTTTCTCTTTAGTAGCAGGTTAGATGAAGAGCAGCTTAGGTTCACAAGCTTTGAGCGAGTGCAGCCAAGCTTACAGTTTGTGAAACAAAGCCTGTAGGAGAAGTATCCTAGAACAAGCTAGTCAAATATCCTTGAAAGATGCAATTCTTAAAGGTGAGGTGGATTTCTGACCCTGATCAACATCATCCTGGGGCTTCATTCGTTCTTTTTCTGCTCATGTGAGAAAGCTCCACGGCATAATACAGGGTCTTTCACAGATTCTTCATCTGTGAACTGTCCATTGGACATTGGAGATACATCCCGGCAAGCACTTCCTTCCTCTGCACGGGTTAAGCTGTGCACAGAATGTAATGTCCTAATTTTAACTTTGACCAAGAAGAAAGGAGTTTTGGTGTTCCTTTTTGAACATCTTTCTGTTTGGATTCAAGATACATCTTTCCTGCAATATTGGTTCCTCTTAAGCTCCATCAAAAGTACTTTGTCTTGGTATTTTGGGCAATGACTGCATACCTAAAACTGACAGTTTCTATCATCATATGTCCACTGTTGTTGCAGAATTTTATTTTTAAAAATAGCAAGTATTTACAGGCTAGCTATATCACAGGTCCTAAAGTTCTGAAATATATCAAAATGACACTTCTAGAGGTTTTTAATTTACTTACACAAAAGCTAAACGCAACCCCAAAGCAAGTGTTCCCATTTGCTGTCTTGCTATAGGATCAATCTCCTAGAAAAGAGATTTTTTTATCATTTCATGACCATTTACAGTTCTTGCAATCTGCCTTACACTACAAAGTAAGCTGCTGATCATAGTGATGTATTTTAGGACATTGGACAGAGTTCTACTATGGGCTCTAGTGAGACCATACCACAGATGCTGGCAAATCCCGACCAGATGATGCTGACTTGTGGAGTGACATCCTGGCACTAAAGCGGTCAATGGGAATATTGCCACTGATTTGATTTGGGTCAGAATTTCAGCCTGGGTTTCTTCCTGCCTGGGACTTCCTGGGATTTTGGAGTTTCAGATCAAATGTAACAGACTGCAATAGCAGCCATGCTGTAACCTTTGCCACATTATCTTGCCAAGAGAATGAATCCATCTTAAAATACGCACAAAATTTATATAAGCAAGATAATTCTTTTCCCTGACATGGCTCATCCTTAGTCATTGCTAAATAAGTGGAGCCATGCTATGCCAATAATGTCATTACAGCAAAGACTTGCATGCTAGAGACAGGGCTGATGTTGTCGAAGTCATTTTACACCAAACCTCAGTCTTTGCCACTCTTGTTTCCCAATCAAGAAAAGTCCTGTATTCTTGATACATCTAAAGTGGAAAGAAAAACATGAGTAGGGCAGACAAGACAACTTGAGTGTTAGTGCTTGTGAAGTGGAACACTGATAGTGTTTTGCTTTGTTACTTAAATATGGCAGGAGAGGAAAACAAAGAAACAATCATAAATAATACTTATTGCAGTCACAGTCTCTGAATTTAGTCTAAAATGGATGCCTTCATATAAGAAAATTACCCTTGCAGTTTGTTATTCCCAAAGGCTGTTTGCAAGGGGCTTTTAAGAACAGAATTCAGAGATAAAGCAAGGTAAGTATGAAGCCAGTATCTAAGCCGAGGCAGTCAGCAGAATGTGTTCCAAGAAAGGTGATGGAAAAACACTTTCTTTGCCTAGGTTTCCCACCTCCAGTGAAGGTAGGCATCTCACAAGAGCAAATTTTTTTTTTCTCAGTAAATAAGAGGAAAATCAACTGAAATATCTGCTACTTGGTTACAGCCATCAGCTGTGAAATCTGGTTTCATGCTCCTTCTCTTTGCATGCCTAGTTTGGAGCCTGAACTGAAGATGACATCTCTTGCATTATAGGACTCTGTCCCAGCCATTAGTACTTGCTGGAGATTTCTCTAACGTCCTCGACATACTTGATTCACTGTAAATAACACGCATTGAAGCAGGACCTGGTAACTGCCTCTGGAACCTCATTCATTTCAGAAAGTCTTCACCATTTGTCTTTTGAGTGAAGTGTTCTGGAGAACATAAATGAGATGAATAGATGTTTCAGCTGACATGGACACAAAAAACCTGATGAGAAAACTTTCAGGATTTGGAAATGAGGACTTTGAATAGCTTGATGGTTTCAAGAACTGGGATGTCATGGAGGGATTTTTAATCCTGGTTTTAAGCAGTTTGGAGTAGACTCACATGCTGAGCCACAAGTTATATCTTTGGGCTTAATGGCCCTTGATGGACTTTTCTTCTGTCAATTTGTAATAAGTACTTTTTGAATCTATCATAACTTTTGGAATCCAGAACAAGTTGTGGCAGTAAGCTGCATGATTTCATGTTTTGCTGTATAGGAAAATTAATCTTTGTGTGTGTGTGTGTGTATTGAACCTGCTACCTAATATGTTATGTCTTGTATGATAAGAAGCAGGATGTTATTTTAGTAAATTAATGGTACTTAATTAACCCTTTTCACTACTCATTACTTTTGTATACCTTCATTTTATCTACTCTCACTTATCTAATTTCGAGGCTGAAGAACCCTAGACTGCGTAGGCATTTACCTCCAGGAAATTGTTCTGTACTTTTAATCGTCCTGTCACTGTCCAATGCCTTTGCAGTTTTGCCATTGTCATGGTTTAACCCCAGCCAGCACACAGCCACTCGCTCACTCCCCTCACAGTGGGATGGGGGAGAGAATCGGAAGAGTAAAAGTGAGAAAATCATGGGTAGAGATAAAGACAGTTTAATAGGTAAAGCAAAAGCTGCACACGCAAGCAAAGCAAACCAAGGAATTCATTCACTACTTCCCATCGGCAGGCAGGTGCTCAGCCATCTCCAGGAAAGCAGGGCTCCATCACGCATAACGGTTACTTGGGAAGACAAACGCCATCACTCCGAACGTGTTCCCCCCTTCCTTCCCTATTCTTCCCCCAGCTTTATATGCTGAGCATGACATTATATGGCATGGACTATCCCTTTGGTCAGTTGGGGTCAGCTGTCCCGGCTGTGTCCCCTCCCAGCTTCTTGTGCACCCCCAGCCTACTCGCTGGTGGGGTGGTGTGAGAAGCAGAAAAGGCCTTGGCTCTGTGTAAGCACTGCTCAGCAATAATGAAAACATCCCTGAATTATCAACACTGTTTTCAGCACAAATCCAAAACATAGCCCTATACTAGCTACTCTGAAGAAAATTAACTCTATCCCAGCCAAAACCAGCACAGCCATCTTCTTTTGAGACGTTGGCGCAGGGTGAGGTTCAGTACAAAACTGGATATGATGTTACTGATATGAGTGCCCTATTTATTTTGTAGTGAGAAGGGAGAATATTGTTTCTTGTCTGTTTCTTTTCCACTAACTGCTAACAATTAGGTTGCTTTTTTGTGACCACTAGCAAGCTGATATTGTCATAGGATTGTCTTACCATTTAAGGGGGTTTGTTTTTGGTTTTTTTTTGTTACAGGAAGGCATGACATAAGATGAACTGCCTGTACCTCTGGCTGCTGTCTCAGTTTGGAGCAAAATGTGGTAGTTTCTTTCTAAAACTTCATTCAATAAGGAAGATAGCCCTCTTTCAAATTTCAGCAAGGTTATTAGTCACTGTAGTATTTTCAAATGCTGAGCATCTTTATGAATTGGTCTTTAGTACATACATGTGCATACTTTCAGTGCACATACAGCTGAGTTTTAGCCATCTTTGTTCTTGCAGTGAAAAATTCTGTACATCAGGAGTGTTTCAGTTTTGAGCTCTGTTCTGTGTTCAGTCAGTTTTTGGAGATAAACTTTTAGTTTTATCACATTTTAGTAGTAACTGCAATCTCTTCATCAGTGTGAGCACTCCTGTGTCAGGTAGTTCATCATGTGTGAAATGAGAATTCTTTTAGTTCTCAAAAGAGTCTGTCTGCACTTGTATCTTCCTTAAATTTCACCTTTAAAATTACATCATCTTTAATAAAGACCATGGTAGTGTGCGGCTGCTTTGGGAAGGCAATGAAGAGAGCCTAGGCACTCAGTTCCCACTGGTTCGCTGCATACAGGCCTGGAGGCAAATGCCCAGGAGCCATCAGTGCGGAAGCAGCCACTCTCATGTTTCGGTGGGCATCTTATGTCACCCTACCAGAAATTTGGTTTTGCAAACAAGATAATCATATTTTTTATAACTTCTGAAAACATTTCCTAAGGATGACACCTTTTTCATTCTCAGCAAGAAATCTTTCTGTTTTGAGGTTCTTATCACACTTGGATATGAAATCAGGCTTATAGCCAAAAATGTGTTATCTTCTTTTGACACTTTGAGGCCTGGTACATTGACAGAAAACCACATACCAGCGAGTGACAGAGACACTTCAAAATTCAATGAAATGCAAGTTCAGATTTATCCGTGTTTGTCATTACATTTCCTAGGAGTTTCCAGATCTTTCTTAGGCATAAGTCTGTGTAGTTACTACAGTAAAACACATTCATGAACTTGCTTGCACTGAGTTTTACTCCTTTTACAAACCAGTCCTAGCTGGGAAAGCTGGTGACCTTGCTGCAGTTCCTTAGTTTCTTTAATTTGGATACTAGCTACAGTCTCTTGAAATTTGTTCATAATCCCACGAAGTGTTTCATTGCCTTTGTTTTGTTCTGAGAAGAGTAAACAGTTCCAGATTGGATAGAGCTAACCAGCTATATATTTCTTTCCTAGCCATTCCCATCCCCTTCGAAGTTTTGTGGGCATTTTTTTTTTTGTTTTCTCTTCTTTTCTTTTCTTTTCATTTTGTTTGGTTTTGTTTTGTTTTGCGGGGGAGTCTACAAGGGGGAGTGGGCTTCTTACCTTGGAGGATTGCTACTGATAGTTTTCTATTTCTTATTGATTTCTGGCTAAGCTTAATAGAGCAAAAAGAAGGTGTAGAGTTTGACTAGACTGAGTGCAGTATGGTGAAGAAAAATCTTTTAGTGAGAAAAAATCTAGCTCCAAAACAGGAACACTACAGTAGCATAAAGCACATGCTTTACTGAAAGTCTGGTGCCATCACCTGTTCACCATTATCCTGTTCCTGCCTGGAAGTACTGAACTCCTAAACTGACGTGCAGTCTCCCATTGTTCTTTATGCCATAACAATGTGAGGCGATACAACCTGCTTTTAATATTGATGATCTATGGCCTTGTTGCTTCACCACTGTGGCCGGACCAGTTCAGTCCCGTTGAGGGACCTGGCCAAACAGTTCAGGTCCATAGCAAGTGCAACTATCCTGCTACTATGGCACAAGACCTACCTTCTGCACAGCAATGCCTTGTGCCATATGAATTTATCAGCTTAATCAGAGATATGTTATTTCATGATGTTGCATGATGTACACATACATTTTAGACTTACACTAAGTCTACAGTAAGTGGACTACACTTGAGTAGACATGTCTACAGATATGCCATGTGTCAATTACTTTGTTAAAGATCTCATGGTTAAAAGTTTGCCACGACTGATATTTTTTCATTTTTAGAATGATCAAATAAATATTTTAGACTGTTCTTCTACTTTCACAGAATTTCTGTAGTTTATGGTACAGAGAAGAAGCACACAGAAACCAGGTTGCTTACTATTGTATTCCAAAAGTGACCCAAAGAATGAAAGGTCTAAGGGCACACCTTCACTGATACACCAAACACCTGAACAGATTGCTTGGCACTGATGCTTTGTGACATGAAACAGCCCTCATCTTTGCTAGTAAACTGTCTTAGCCTTCAAATCAGGAAGGCTGCTTGTAAACAGCTTATTGCTAATGGCATCTGAACTGTTCGAGCTGCCAAAGTGTGTTAGGAATTGTTTGGTTCAAGTGTTAGCTGAAATAATCTAGATGATCATATTATAGTACCAGGAAATGTTCCTGGGCAATGCTTGAAGTTAGTAGTACAGGTGAATTTTCACTGTGTCTTAGCAGTGCACATTTTTCTTACTACTGTTCTAATGTGCGATAGCTAGAGCCTTATGGAAGGCTAGATCAGGTTCTACAATGCTTCATCTGTGTTCTGTTTATATGGGAATAAGTCAGGAGTAACTCCGTCCCGTGAAGAAGACTACGAATGAAGCTCTAGAGTTTCAATTTTGGTAAATATCCTGATCTTCTTTGGAAAGTATTTTGTTACAAGATGCCCAGTACTACATCTTTGACTATCCATTCTCTTAATTTGGGAACACTAAACTGGGGATAAAATCTTGGAATGAATTTTTTTTATTCACATGAATAGAGCTTGGTTTTATAAGGAGGTGGAGATTTGGACATGGTGGGGAAAGTAAAACAACCCAAAAGGTTTGAAGTAAAAATACAGTGGGCATGATGGAGATTGAGATTAAACAGTCATGATTTTAAACACATTTGAAAACCTGCCTGAGTACAGACATGTTTTCCTTGACCCTCTGCAAGCTCTAAAGACTCCAGAATGACTGAGATGAAGTGCTCTTGCTAGAAGTTATTATGACAGCAGAGCCAGTTTAATTGCAACAGCTAATGTACAATCCCATTCCCATTTCCTCTATAGAAATGAAACAGTCAGTCAATCAGCTAGGGCCAAGTTCAATCTGGGCCTTCTCTGATGTGTAATCTGTATGGTTAGGGCCTTTAGATAATTGTAGCAGGCAGCCAATTCATCTTGAAACACTTGGTATAAGAGAAAAAAGAGGCTTTAAACGTCCATCTGGGTTTTGGAAAGTAGACGTTTCAAGATGCGGCAGACCGCTATGTAGTTAAGTAGGTTATTGGCGTCAATCCTCATAGCAGTTCAATTCCAGATGTGATCACCACAGTATAATGAAAAGTTTTTGAAAAATATCATGCGTCTCTAACAGTGGAGAGTTTGTCAATTCTTTTTCAGTAGTTGTCTAGTAGTTTTTTGGTTTTGTTGTTAGACAGTTGTTTCTGTGCAGTGGCAATCAGAAGGGGGGAAGGAAGTCAATTGAGGAGTGTTCTGTCAATAATGAGCGTATGTTTGTACTAGTGCATAAGCCCGTGCTGTGGAATTTGTCCAAACTGTTGCCTGTTCATATTTTAAATCTGGACTCAGAAGACAATTTTTGCTTCAGGGAAGAGGTTACTTTCTTTTATTTGTACTTTATTTTTTAATCATTCTCCCCTTTTTTTTAAATTGTGTGTGGGAAATTTTGAATACATATACTTGCAAAAACATTTAATTCCCATGTAGCTCATCTTCATACCTAGATACAGATACTTTGCTAATTTACCTTGAGAAATAGTTTGGTGAGTTTTGTACAAAAAAAACCCCACCCAAAACCAAAAAACAAAACAACAACCACTAAAACCAATTCAGTGAGAGTTTTATACTTTGAAGAAGTTTTTATACATGCTGTGTAAGCATATCTATTAACTTACTTTTTTAATGTGACAAATTTTTTTTAATCCAGTTTCTTTTCCTGACCTAAATTATCCCAGAAGGAGAGTAGAAGTAACATAAAGGTTTCAAACTCTAGATACTTCTTGTCAAAGTAGAGTAGGCAGATTTTGGTAAGAAAGAATAAAAGAAACATTTCGTACTGAGAACAACCATTAAAACTCACCACAAAATTTATTTTTAAGGTAGTTACTGCCAGTTGTTCATACTGTTCATACAGTTGCTACATAGAAGTGTAGAAGCCCATTGGCAAAAATCAACTTGCCATACTATTACCTTTGCCATCGGCTAAAGAGAGGAAAGAAACTCCTAATGATGTTTTCCTTGGTTGCTTTCCTCACAAATAAAATTGCTCCCTCTAGCAATGAGTATTTTTACAAAGCTGCTTACAACATACTAGGAAGTATTAATAATGAAATTAAATTATTAAATATCCATTACGGTAAAACAACATAAATGTTTCATAGCCATATTTGTGATATAGCATTTGCAGGTGCAATTTCAGTAACTAATGAATGCAATTATAACCTGGACATTTAGGTAATGTAAATGTGAAGATAATTGGATAATTGCTTGTTCTAGGAAATTAATATTAACAAGAAAGTCTTGTAGAGGAAGAAAATGTGACTTGGAAACTTTTGATGTTCTTGCAAGTGACAGTTCTCTATGAGTAAAACATTATCATGAATTTTGCTTTTGATCATTTAATTATGTTTTGACGTAACTTCAGTGTCTTCCTTGTAATGAGTAAGAGAGAGAGGTACTGGGATGAACTAAACACAAAATTTATAATAAAATGGGGATATTTAAACTTGTCTTTCTGAGATGTTTAGAGGGATGTTTCTGGTAACTATGTTGTTTAAAGGGCTTTTTTGGATTATTTTAGGATATTGTTTTCTATTGTTAGAGAAAATAATTCTGGACACTTTTGAGACGTATTTTTTATTCACAGTTCTGCTTCCTGATTGGAAGTTGTCATACTTGACTAATGTCAAAAATAGGAACTGAACAATAATTTCTCTTGGGTTTTTTCCCTTTCAAGTTTTAATACTACAACAATCATTTTTTCACATCTTAAAAAAAAAAATGGTAAAAAATACAACAAAGAGACACAACAGCTGACTGTTCTGACTAACAACATTAATAGGGAGTTGACTTTTTGGTCCTAATATGAGAAAGATGTGTGTGACCATGAGAAAAAACATGCAACAAAGCAAGTTTTCATACATTTCCATTTACCAGTGGTGCTGGTACACTTTCTTTGGTTTCTAACAGTCAATGTGGTTGAGTTGGTAGACTTAGGGAGAGGGAAATCATCTCTCAGAACCTCATCCTTCTTGATAATAGGAATAAAGACCTGGAAACTGTCAAATACATGAAACAAAGTACTAGAAAAATAAATCACTTTAAGTCTCACATTTTCTGGTACAGTAGATAAAGGATCTATTTAATAACATTAGCAAGTATTGTATTTGCCAAGAAAAATGTGATTTAATTAATTTTTTATATTCTATTGGGTATAAGATGATAGGAGATTCCCCAGATAATTTCCTTCCCATTTTGAATCTTGAGTCCTCAAGTCTTGCGGGGAATAAAAAAAGGTAGGGGACAGCTGGGTTGTTCAGGCTGCTGGAAACAC
>WAAD01000997.1:262365-283213 GCA_013389945.1 Fregata magnificens | reverse complement strand
ATTCACTTTGCTTTCCAGAATTTCATATTACTACAGTGGCTTTTCCTTAACTACAAAATTATTCCCTGAAAAAGTCCCTTAATCTAGACTTGAGCTTGCCTTGTGATATCCTGTGGCCTTCCAGAACACAGAGTTAACCAAACTTTTTAATCCTGAAAGCCGGAAGGGAAAAAAAAAAAGTTTGGTGGCATGTGCCTGGCCAGCCTCAACTCAGAAGCACTTCCGTCTCTCCTTTGAGGCACGGGGAACCTGCAGGAGGATTATCTGATTCTATTTGTTGTTTTACTGAATGGAGAAGATTCTACTTCACTGATTGCAAAATAGGGTAGTTTGGAACTGCTGGGTCTTCCAGGAGTGTCTACCCATGAAGACTTAAACTACAGCAAAGCTCTTAAAGGTTACATAACACCCTCTGATAAAATGTAAATGTGGCCATTAACTGTAATTCTGACTTTTTCAGTATTCTTTTGCTGCAAAGATAACTGAATATAAAGAAATAATACACTAGAGTGCTTTTTTTTTTTTGGTAGTGCAGTGCTTCATGCCATTTTTATCTTTATTTTTGCTTAGGGCTGATGGTGCATGTTGATAAAAGAATTACACTGTCTGCCTTCAAGCAACATTTGGAGCCTTTTGTTGGAGTTCCATCTTCTCACTTCAAAGTCTTTAGAGTCTACGCCAGCAATCAAGAGTTTGAGAGTGTTCGGCTGAATGAGACACTTTCATCGTTTTCTGATGACAATAAGGTTATTCAGAAATTATTTTGAATCATTAAAAAATATATTGGTACAAGAACATAATTTACAACTTTTTGTTAACTTGCCAGGTGTAATCATTACCTTGGTCTTGGTAGTGTGTTACAAAATGTAATTTTGATTTTGATATCAGTNGCTGTTCCAAGTATACAATTGGAATGTGATATACAGGATGTCTCTTAAGTGTTTCTATTTCTGCAGTGTAAAAGGAGGACAAATGAAGAAAATTGTTTCTTTGTTTTCCTTAAATGTATGAAAGTCATGTAAAATTCTTTTCAAATAAGAAACTGTTTTTGCTCATGGTTGCAGTTTTCAGTAATATTGTACTGATACAATTTGTCGCGTTCGTGCACTGCAGACAGTGCTTACCAGAATGGTTAGCTGGATACTAGCCCTCTCTGCGTAAGACAAGCCTGAAACAAAAATGCCTCTTGCAATAATGCAACTCGCTTGTTACATCTTTTGGGACATGAAAAGTATGAAAGTGATTTAACTATATAGATTGCAGTCTTAAAGGTTGACTTTGCATGCACCTTTAATTTCCGATTTTATTTTTTGGACCAAGCTGCAGAATAGATACTAATAATGGATAAGCATAAGAGACTGAAGCTGAATTGATAAAGCAGGGAATAAGATAAATTGAGAAGTAACTTCCCATTGTGGAGTTCTGGTCTGTATGACCAATGAAAGCCAAGAAAGTGGCATTTTTATTATCATATGGCTTATTTAATTTAAAAGTTCCTTTCACATTGTTTAGAATGTTAATATAATGGTAGCAATTAGTAATAGAGACACAAGACACTATTTCTGCAGTGGCATGCATTCAGAGTGTTTGAATGACCTGTCAAAGGGCTGCTGCTACACAAAGTAGTTAAACCTAATTTTAATCAATTCGTTGCCTACCTTGTTTATGAAAAAGCATTCTAATGGTCATTTTGCTAGGTGGATGGGACTGGTCACAAAACATGAACAGGAGGCAAATCTACTTTTTTCTGTTCAAAAAATTTGTCTTTAATCACTTCCTATTTATGTTCACAGCCATGCAAGTTTCTTCTAGATGCAGTTTTTGCTAAAGGAATGACTGTCCGACAGTCAAAAGAGGAGCTGCTTCCTCAGCTTCGAGAACAATGTGGCCTAGACTTGACAATTGACAGGTAAAGAGACTGCAATCTGTTGAAGTTACCTGATTAAATATTACTTTAAAATGTGGGGTTTTTTCTCTTGTGGAGGAAGGAAGGTATGAAAGGAGCAGAAATAACTTACTGTGGTCTTTGAATCAGATTGTGAATACAAACATTAATTTAGCAATTCTTGGCTTTCATCTCATGTAGAATGATGTAGGGAANGTGCAACATGTCTACAGGTTTAGATCTGAGAAGCTTTATTCTCTCAAAGGATGATTTTCTTTAGAAAGGAGAGCATTAAGTAAATCGGTTCACAAAGAAGCCACCTTCTCTAGATGCAGGCTCAGCATAGATCTCTGCAGCAAACTGCCTCGTGCATTATCAAAGGGTGTGTGTACAGCACTGATCCAGTACCGTCTTCCCTTTACCCATAATCGGTTATCTCCTCAAGTCTGAACTTGCCTTGGGGCCTTGATTCCACATACTCTCTGCTGTCAGTTACAAGTGACGTGGCACGTACTGTGGAATAGCTGACACTGTATTCACTGCAATAAAGACAAACCTGTAAGATGTGGTAAGCAAGCTGGTGGGGCCTTGACACATGCCTAAAATCAGGCTGGAGCAAAACATTGGAAGAGAAGTGTTGGCCCTTGCCTGTTGAGAAAAGGAGTAGAAACCTAGATGTGGACAAGGTTTTTCTCCTTTCCTCACTGTGACTGGACCAAAGGATTTTTGACTGCCATGCTTGGGTTATGTTCTCTAGTGCCTTATAATAATTATGGGGCACATCACAAAATTTGTCTGCTTTTGTGTGTGGAGAAACCATTACAATTAGTTTTGTACTCATGTTTAATCTCATTTTAGTTGTTTATACAGTTATTTACCTCTGTATCCAAATTAAAGCCCATCCTTTTATATTGTCACTCGATTGGTGCAGTAGAACTAAGTACATAAATCAGACACCAATCCTCTTCTAATTCTCCACCTCTCCCCTTCTTCCCCACTTCCCCCTCAAAAAAAAAAAAAAGGAAAAAAACAGAGGAGCACCAAAATTGACAGAAGTGTTTAGGACTATTCTGTTTTCTTATCCTAAATAAGAAACTGTTTTCTTCCCCTAAATGCCTACACATTTCTTGCACTGAACAAGCACAACACAGGCTTGTTTTCCTTGTGTTTATGAATGATGCAGCACTAAGAGCCAGTAACGATACCTTGCTGTTAGGACTATTTCAGAATGTTAAACTCATTCCTGATAAACCTAACCAAACCTTGCATAAATGAGTTGTATTTCAGTTTTGTCAGAAAATATTCAGTTTTGATCTCTGGCAGTGGTAAGTGTTTATGAGCAGATAAAAACTCAAGTGTTTTCTTTGTGATGTATTTACAGGTTTCGCCTACGAAAGAAAACGTGGAAGAACCCAGGCACTGTGTTTCTGGATTATCATATCTATGAGGAAGATATCAATATTTCAAGCAATTGGGAGGTCTTCTTAGAAATACTTGATGGTAATAATGATACAGTGTCAAGAGAAAGTAAAGACAATGTTAGAGATCTTTTTTCTTTAGAGAACATTGGAAAATGTACTTTCCCTTTTTTCCTTTTTTTAAAGACTATTCCTGGCATTTTAATAGCATTTGATTAGGGAAAAAAATAGGAGCAAAAAGAATTAAAAATAATAAAAGCTTTGCGTGAAGCTGGGGGCGGGGGTGGGGATTGTGCAAGTGCAGATTTCCTGTGGCTGTGATGTGCTGAAGGTCTAATAGCAGTACTGTTTTGTAGGTTTATTGGAAACTTTTGGACATACTGTAGGCAGTTTTTTGCATGTGTATGTTTTCATCGTACATAAAAACTGTAGGAATGCATATACATTAGGCTTTTATTTGTATTTAATTTTTGGACTAGTATTGGTGGTGATTGTAGTTAGCTGAAATATGTGTGTGTATGTATATACATAATGCATATATACTTTGTGTTTAAAATCAGCACAGCTGTTCAGTCATTTAGTATTTTTCAGAGAGGAGTGAAAAAACACTCATTTTCTGTCATGAAGTGCTAACTTTTTGAACAGACCTTGGTCTTCAAAACAGCTTTGGATCAAATGTTAGAGAGCAGATTGTTTATTAAATTCTGCTTAAATATCATTAAAAATATGGCATTTCTTAAGCTATCCTTTGCATATGCACTTAAAATTTGGACTCTGACTGCAAAAGCACAATTTTTAACAAAATTGTGCCAATGCAAGTACAAAAATTTGAAATGAACATAGGAGCTTCAGGAGGCCTGCAGATTCCTTTAGGCACATATATCAGCTCACGCTTCAGTTCAAACTTTGCAGATTAAAATATTTTTTGATTAGTTTTAGATTAATTGCAGTACTGTTTCTGTAGTGAGTAGGTCTTGGAGGTACTACTTTTTCCACCATTGCAGCCCACCTAGTTCACAGACCTGCCATATTATAGACTACAGGGCTTCCAAGTATTCTGTAGTATCTTGTATAACTGTCTAGCTCTGCCCAAAGGGTGCTACTTTAATCCAGTTGTAGAAGATGCAGCTAGATTCTGTGAAAATTGTTGCATGTACCCGCTGCTACCACAGAGGTTGTTCGAAGAGTGTAAAGGCAACTGCTTTAAGTCAGGGTTTGTAAGGCCTTCCACCATGACCATTGCTTTCATCTTGTTCTTCAGCTAAACACTGAAGACATTAGGCAGGTAAATAAGGCAACTTAGAATAATTTACAGCTAAGTCTCTTAGTATAGCAGCTTTACATCACGCTGTTGCAGACATATTTGAATTAGTTATTCTCTGGCTCTGAAGAAAACTTATGTCATTGCTTCAGACTTGAAATAAATGCAAAGAAGCACTAGGTGGCTGTATCTTCATTTTGGACGATAGGTTAGTGTTGAAAGGTAGCACAAATGTAGTCGTAGGCAAGACTGTAGAAGGTACTTAGGGAGAAGCTTAACAGTGGTGGTGGTGTCATGCAAAACAAGCATGTAACGGTAGACATAAATGTTTAAGGCACAAGTTCTGCATGCTAAATTACAAAATTATAGACTGATTTAAAATAAAAATCAGCCCTTTATTACCACTTCTGCTTATCTGATTGTAACATTAGCAGTATTACCCTGTCAACCAGAGAAAGCTGTTACCTGAACAATACTAAAACCCTTCAAGGTGGTAGGTGTAAAGCAGGCTTTAATAACAAGTATATAGTTAGTGTGTGAAATCTAGAAGTCAAACATGGAAAGCTTATTTTAGTAAAGAAAGCAAAGCACATGCATAACTATCAGATTGCTGAAGAGGGTCTCATGCAAATGCAAGATCTGGAGGTCAGCCTCTGGTTAGGTGGATAGATATTGTATGTATAACCAAGCTGGGTGTGATGGAAGAACATGCTCTTAAGAGGAGTAAATTGCATGGCTCATAAGAGATGTTGCCTATGAAAAATTCCTTGAAAGGAGTTGATAACAAAAGTTCAATGAAATCCTAGTTTGTCTTCCCCCCTCCCCACCCCGGCCCCCTTTTATTTTTTGGTGGACTACCTGCAGCACATTTACTGGGTTACTTAGTTTGTGTGTGTATATGTAGTGTGCTCTTCCATATTTGAATATGTTTACGCTATGGAGAACCCCTAATTTTAAATAGGATATTTTGTGTTGTTAATATAATAAATTTCTTTCTTTCCTAGGAGTAGAAAAGATGAAATCCATGTCACAACTTGCTGTTTTATCGAGACGATGGAGGCCATCAGAGATGAAACTAGATTCTTTCCAGGAAGTAGTGCTAGAAAGCAGCAGTGTTGAAGAATTAAAAGAGAAGGTAAAATGTGTAACATGATGCAAGTTTCTTGTGGTTTCTAAGAGCTTTATTGATGTCCTCTGTTGGGAAGCATGGAGATGTCATAGCTACAAAAATCTTGTTGCATGGTGATTAATTTTTTTCCCAGGAACTGAGAACCTGTCCCATCCTATTACCAAAGCCATATGAATTATCAGCTTTAGTTCTTAGTTTCATATAATGGTCTGGTATCAAAGTATTCAGGTGAATGCATGCATGGAAAAAAAAAGTCATATCTTGAAGTTTAAGCAGCACAATATTACCTGTGTCCCTTATCCTTGAAAAACACATGTGAAAGAAAAGCTGAACTATTGTCACTTTGTTTTTTCAAGTCAGTATTTTGGCGTTCCAAAATAGCAAGCCTCTTAGCCTCTTCACATTTGAATTTGACAGCTGTTGCTCAGGGACGGCGTAACTGTACCAAGTAGATGAAACTATATTTTGATTGGAAACAAATATGGCTTTGGTATGGTTTTTTTTTTTTTCCTTAAGGCCAGAACCCTCTAACAGGTAAGCAGACATGTGCCATCCTAGCAGAAATCTAGAGTAGAAGTGTGTCTTGTATTGAGGCTATTTTATTAATCCAGTATATCACAGGGTTCCGCTCTTAGAGAAATGGTTATTTATATGTGGCAATACCCAGATGTAAGAAGGCCATCTTGGATGTTCAGGTCAGCAAAAATCCTAGTGTCAGTGAAGTCTGCCAAAGTCTTACCTCACTAAAACACTCAGTGTTTGTAAGTTAGGAGTTAGTTCATAGGCTGGAAAGAGGAACATTGTTCAGCTACCATAGAATGAAACAGCCTTGGATTTGTGTATGTACACAGATTAAGCTATGGACTGATTTCTTGTATTCTTCAGGTAGAAATTAAGTTATGACTACAGTCTTCAAGACTTCCTCTTCACTTCTATCTGAAGAAAGACTTGGCTCTTCTTGTTTTCTTATCTTAAAAATTGATGTGCAGGGAGCACTTTAGCAGCATTCTCTCCGAGACCTTAATCTTTTTATTCCCACCAGTAATAACAGAAATTTGAATTTGACACAGCTGTAGTAACAGATGTGTTCAGCCAGCTCTTCTCTTTCAGACAAATTTTATTAGCAGAGTGTAGGGCTCTGCTTTCATTCTTTCATTTCATTTCTTTCATTTCATTCTTTCAGAATTTGTCTGGCTTTTGTCAGTATTGTTTATTTATCCTAGTTTCCTAAGGAAATGAGAGTTAGAAAAATTATACTGGCAGTTAAAGTTTTCTCAATATCAGTTTAATTTGAACACATCTGTTTTAACAGCGGATTTCAAGGAGGCAAGAATCTTAGAGAGGAAATCTCTTCAAGTTTTGGGAAAATAAGCAGCCAAAGAATAACGCAAATCTTAAGTTCGTGTCTGCATTGCCATGGAGACGAGACTGCAGCCTGCACTTGAGTTAAGGGCAAGGCAGCAATGAGCCCGTGTGCACCATGAGACTGCTCAGTGGAGGGAGGGCTGCACCGAGGCTGTGCCAGGCACAGCTGGGTGACCCTGTGACAGGTGCTAGGTAGGACTAGGTAGGCAGTTGCAGGAGGGAAGAGCAGCCAGTGGTGCTTGTTGGGGAACTGTGGAGGAGTTAGGGTAGGAAGTGCAGTTGTTTGGAGATGGGTTTGTCATGCATATTTTATGGCTTTGCCTGTTCCCAGGTTGACTTGATGATAATAGCTTTCCCTTCATACAGGGAAACTGCTGAGGGCTAACTGATGGATGTGAAGGTTTAACATGAGGCAGTTGGTCTCTTTGTATCTTGGAACTTGGATGTTATTAATTAATTGTTTCTATTAACTTTTTTCTGTCACCCCTTCACTGTTAAGAGAAGTGTGATCACAGCAAGTGTCACTTGGGATACACTAGTAACTTCAGAAATGTAAATTTTTACCTTGTCACTAATACTAATACATGAATACTTTGGATCATTGGAGGACTTTTGAATATTTTAATTAACTTCTAGATTTGGCAGGCCTATTGACTTTATGTAGACACTGTGTAATGTTGTTGTGGAATAGTATTAAATCCACCATTTTTCTTCACTTTACAGCTGAGTGAAATAAGTGGAATACCCTTAGAAAACATAGAATTTGCAAAGGTAAGTAAGATTTTTGTCTATTTTTACCTTTTCATGGCATGGATGTGTGATTATGAGTTTTGTGTTATTCACTAAGTAATTGTTTCCCCTCAGGGTAGAGGAACGTTTCCATGCGACATTTCCATACTAGAGATTCACCAAGACTTGGACTGGAATCCTAAAGTATCTACATTGAATGTCTGGCCTCTGTACATTTGTGATGATGGTGCAGTAATATTTTATAGGTATGTATTTTATTACAGTATAGTAAACCATGCAAAAAATCTGTGTATAAGATTTGAGGGGTGATGTAGTCAACAGAAGCATAAAAATACTCTTCTATTGTCTTAAAGGAAAGAGGGTTTAAAACATTCAGCTGAAATGTTTGTGCTCCTCAGCCTCCTAAAAACCTGAATGTTAATTATGTTTATTATTTAAGAAAACAAACACTGCACCCTTTTACTCAATCCTCCCTCCCAAACCATTGAAAATAAAGCGGAATGCAAAACTAGTTGCTGTGCTTGAGTGCATATCTAGATTTAATCTCTTAAAATAGAACTGTATCCCATGTGGAGTCTGCGAGAGTGTTGCCGCAAGTTTTAGAGAGCAAAGATTTTATTTTCAGAGTTTATTTCTTTGAGAAATTAGTATGGCTTCTTTGGAAAAAAGGATGTTATGATAAAAATTTTGCTAAGATGAAAAATGCTCATCAGCTGGCAGCAGTAGCCCAAAGGCACTGTTTGAGGACTAAGAGCTTGAACATTGTCATTTCTGCTAAACTTGGTGGGTGGGGCAAGCTCATGAACACATTGCTCCTACAGTATTCTTCATAATTACATGTGAGTGGGGGGGAAACAGCTGGTTGGTAATGTGCTGGCCTTGAAGAAAACGATTTGGGAAAGCAGCTGGTAGTTTCTAGGAGGGGCTGGCTGACATGCTGCTTCCAGCTGTTGGCACTGTGAGCGAATAAAGAGTCATAGTTGTCTGTAAAGAATAGGAGTTACCAGGTAGATGGAGGAGTATAGGCTTGTTTCTGTGGCTTTCCCTTGGGTCTGCTGTCAGAATACTGAACGACTCTGTTAGAAAAGCGGGTTTAGACAGACTGTTAGTTTCTGGAGAAGAAGAAAATAATCTGTAAGGAGTATTATGCTTAGTTGTGTTTTTTACTAAGTTGCTCCAGTGAAAAAAATACAGAAATCTAATTATGGTCATTGTATTAACCTGAATTTTAACATCTATTTTCATTTTAGGGATAAAAATGAAGAATTAATGGAATTAACAGATGAGCAGAGAAATGAACTGATGAAAAAAGAAAGCAGCAGGCTCCAGAAAACTGGGCACCGGGTAACTTACTCTCCTCGTAAAGAAAAAGCACTAAAAATTTATCTGGATGGAGCACCAAATAAAGATTTGACTCAAGACTGATACTTGCTATAGCATTTTCCCTGGGGAATTTTTTTGTTTAAAATAAAAAGGTTCACTACTACTGTGTAGTGCCATTATGGCAGGACACTCATTAGGTGTAAAGCGCTGACACCAGCACTGATTGGGCTGCGTTACCAATCAGAAGCGCAGTGCCCCTTGGGTCACTGTTTGACTTGGAATCATGTTGTGCACTATAGTCAAATGTACTGTAAAGCTAAAAGGGATGTGCAAATAAAAGATTAGAACTAAAAAGTGGGCGGGGAGGGAAACGAGTGGAAATTTTTGAGGACAGTGTGCACATAGTAGCTAGTGAAACTAGCCTCAAACAGGATACTCATAGCTTAATAATAAAAGCTGTGCAAAGGCCATGAAAGAATCCTTTTTCTGTTTGTTTCACTGATACACGCATTACCTCATCAGAGAGTCTGAAGTAAATGTTAACACATGGTTCTAGAAAAGCAGCAGAAAAGGGTCGAAGACGAAATGGAAGTGCTGGAAGTGTAAGGTTTTAGAATATTCTTCCATAAAAGAGGTAGGCTGAGAGGTGTCTGCAGAAAGCTGCCAGCAGGCGTTGGTTCATTTTGCAGAATTGCTGTTGTAAGGTAAACTGGTTTTTAATAGGTTACGGAAGCCGATGAGCAGCTCTGTTATATTGCGTTCAATGTGTAAATAAAATTTGCCCTATCCATTCAACAGAACTCCAGTTCAGCTATTTACCATGGTATTTCTTTTCACATATCTACATTCATTGTGTACATTTGGAAGTACAGTTGCCTATTTAAATTTGTATTCATTTTGTGTTTGATGCTGGGTACTTTAGGGTTGTATTTCCCCTTGTTAATGGAGTTTTTGTTTTGTTCCGTTACTTTTTGTACATTTTGTTTTTGAGACTATTACAAGTTTGCATCTTCTCCACCCACTGAAAGTCATTTTATTTTTCCTAGAGTTGATTCTGTAGCTATATGTAGCCAAATATTGGGGCAACCTCTAACACCTCAACATATAAACTTGGTAGTTCAGGTTGTGGTGCAAAGACTGATGCAGTCAACATGATTTCATTGTAAAGCCTAGGAACAGCAATTTTTTGCTTTGGTCCATAAAGATCAATAGAGAACAATTCTCCGTAGTTTTTGGAAAACCACCTAATTTATAACAATCAAAAGATTTTGGTAAACTTTTTCATGCCAGATGCTGTTTACAACAATGAACATGCCAATAAAACATTTGTTCATTCTGTTGTGTAATTTTAATCATTAAATGCTGTGGGTTTTATTTGAAAAATTATGGAATTATTTCATGGAAATACAGACTTTCCCAAGGCAACGTCAGAATTGTAAGGCTGTGTGTGTATATGCACACACGCCCCCCTGTGCATGTACACAGTATTGCAGGAAGTGTTTTGTAGCCTGTCTGCTGCTCCTCTCTATGTATATTCACCCCAAAGTTTTCTTCAACTGTAAGTTTCCTTTTCCAGAATTGAATTCCTCACCAGTGAAACTTCTAAGCTCCAGATATGATTGGCAGCTAAGTTCTGCTCCAGAGAGGAAGAAAGATCTTGAACATTCAGTTCTTCCTTGCATGCTGACCCACAGCAACCTAAAAATCCTGAGGAATCTGGCAGCTTGAGAACCAGGCACTGTGCAGAGGAATTCCCTCATTCTTGCTCTTCTGTTTGACCTGTGCCACCTCTTGTCCAACATAGATGAGGTGGTAGCAGGAGCAAAGGAAGCATAGAGCAAGTACCACCCAGCAGGTAGAGTACTTCATTAAACTACCATTTACATATGTACATAGGCTGCTGGAGGATCCTTGGAGGTTTTGGAAGAGAGAAAAAAATTAACTATCGACTGGGTCATGAATTTTCTTCAAACTCAGACGTTTGGAGAGGCAAAAATCTGGAGATGGAATAAAGTAGGGTTAAGAAAAGAATTCCAAGAACTGCTTGCTTAATCGCTAGCCCTATTTGGGAAACTTCCATTGAGAACTTTGAAGAAGTTAATTTTAAACCTGTAAGTCTTGACAGAAATCCAGATAGACTGAGGGGCATCCCTGTAATGATTTCCTCTCCAGTTGGTGCACTTTCTTCTCCACTTCCAGTGTACTGGAATATATTCTGGGTTGTTCTGAAAGACATTTTTCAGTATCTGCTTTACATTCTGATCATTTCAAACACTTCTGAGTTTGACCATGGGCATTTTAAAGAAACAAAAAGCCTTGAGTTTGATTTGCTTAGTCCAGCAGAAATCTCACCGAACTTCTATGAACACTTGCACTTTATCTTTCAGGGATTGAGGCATCAAGAAACTTGAAGGGACAATAATGTTAAGTAGGGCCATATTTACGGACAATTATTGCTTTCATGAAATATTTTTTTAACAGGAAAATTGCAATGGTATTTAATTCCTTCTCCTTGTATAGATGGGCTGACTCTAAAGCACAGTGATTTTATTAGGGATAGAAAAGAAAGGTAAATTCAGTGAACTCTGAGAGCATGTGTATGTGTGCATGTATTTGTGTGAGAATTGGTGGTAGAAATGAATCCTTACACTAAAAGTCAGACTGTTCTGATGAAATATCCTTCCTGTTCATAATGATAATGGTTAACATTAACTCTGGTACCCAAGGAATTTGTCAAAAAGCTTTTATGGACCAGAAGTGGTGAAAGACTTGCAGGCTAGTAGCAGAGTCTTGTAGCTGTTCTTGTTAAGTTATTGGTGCTCTACTGTTCCAAATTAGACGTAGCAGTAGGGATTATTTGGGAAGAAGCTCCATGAAAAGTTACTTGGCTGGAGCCTCATGTCATCTTTTACCATGTGCAATAACAGATGGTGAAATCTATACCCCAAAAACCCATTAATAGCCATTGTAGCAAACTGTTGAGACAGCTGGGAGCTGGGGAGTTTGGATTGGATTTTACTCTTAGCTTGCTATTGATTTCTTAAATCAATGACCTGTTAAGATGGTAATGATAACCATATTTGTAACCCACAGATTTATGCCTATGAAGGGTATTAAAAGCACAAACCACTTCTCAAAGAATTTCTCTGAATCTAATAGAATGAAGTAGGAGAAGCACAAGTCTCTAAATGCAAGAAGCTATTTAGGTTGTCTTACTGCTAAACTGAAGTAATGAGTTCATGGTCACTGCTTCTCTCTCTCAAAAAGGGTAAGTGATGATGGAGTATGGTCAGCAGATCCCTTAATTGACATTACCCAAGAAGGTATGTTCATGTAGTGCAAGAATGCTGCTGTCTATGTGGCACTGTATTTAGCACTAGCTTAGGCATAGCCTTGTAACTGCAGCTGCACTATTCTCCTATATATTGATACTTACATATTCAATGTACAACGGAGAATCTATATTCTTTGTATTCAGCCCATTTAGCTGTTTGTTCTGCAATTTTAAATAGTACATTTTGCCCTTGAGAGAGAGAGCCCTGAACAGTGAAGTTAAAAGTTTCTATATAGAAACCAATGTGTTATGTGGATGTAAGTATGTACACATATTTGTTATTTATATGGAAAATGTTGTAGGCTTTTTTTGATAGTATGCCCCTTATGTAGTGGGGGAGGCCAATGACCATTGTATACGAAAGTACAAAACTCAAGGGGTACTCTAGCTATGGAACACCAGTTGTTAAGTTACACTGAAGGCTGCTGCAGGACAGATGGCATCCATTGTACACAGCGGAAAAGAATCTCTGGGTATATTCATCTCAAAGGGTAAGCATCCTTTATCTTTCCCATCCTTCCACAATGTGTGTGTGGTGGAGAGGACGTGACACCCAGAATCTGTATGTTGCAGCTTCACCGATTATATTTTTTTTAAAGAAAAAATTAAAAATTGCTTAAAATCAATGACTAAACCAGTCAAAAGTAGATGGTTCTTACCCTAGAAAAATAAACGGTTCTAAACATATGTACTCAAAAGTCACTTCTACAGTCACTAATAAGATTATTTATGCTTATGTGTATTTTTTAATGAGTATAAGTACTGATAAGTTTATTTCTACTGTACAAGGGGAAAAACACTAATCCAGAAAAAACACTGATATATTTCTCATTTGTCTTTGACAGGACATTTGGTTCAAGGATTGAACGAATTCAACAATAATTTGAACATGCAGGTTTGGTGCACAGAAAGGGATGCTCATTGAAGACCTTGTTTATTGCACTTCTATCCAGCAGTATGTGTTTAGGGTTTATGTAAGCAAGACACTAGACAAAAATTTCTAGAAATAACTAACTAAACTGTCTAGTATTTGGACTTCAAATTTCATCTCCCAAAAACAGGTCATGAGCTGAGTCAGGCTCAGGCTTCAAACCTGCTTGGTCCTCCAGACTTTCTAATTCTTTACGCACTTCCTGAATGACACTGCTTTCTTCATAATCAGAAAGAATATCTCTGGGTATCAAACTGAGAAATGGCATCTCATCCATGATTAAGGGATCTTCTTTTTCATTATTCTTGGTGTCATTGGCGGACAGTTCACACACAGATGTAGTGCTGTGGCTGCTGGAAAAAGACACACATCTGGTCATATAGTACATCTTTTCATGTTCTTTTGCTAGTTCCTTAATAAAATTCTTCATTCCCTCCCCACGCACATGAAAGCATGTTAAATGCATAATACTGTCAGGTCTACCACAGCTGACTTCATAAGCATCTGATTTTTACATGCTTGACAGCTGGAGAGTTAAAGATGAGATTTCCATATACAGAGCTAGAACAAAGATCCTAATAGCAAAAAATGTTTGACACTGGGACACAAGATGGCAGTGGACCTCAGCACAGTCTGGCCCTTCTACCTACAAGCAGTCATGGTGACTAGTCCTTTCTGTTCATGTCATTATGTCAATTTAAGAAACGTGATACTCCAGTTTAAAAGGAATGCAGAAAAAATGTTTGCTGTCAAGTTGTAGACTTGAGAAAACTGTGAGCATTATATATTTGGTTCTAAATAGGATAGTGTAATAGCTGTATTTGCTGCTGTCTTTGTTTTGAAAAGTGGCTTCAGTTGCCTGACCACATTTGTTGTAGGACCTTTAAAAGGGAACAAGAATGATTTATATTTGTTGACAGGAGGCAGGGGAATAGAACTTAATCACAGTGCATCCGCTGTCTCTCTGCACTGCATGGGACAGAAGAGGGCTACAGGTCCTTGTGACAGAGTGCAAGGTGACCACTGCTTGTGCCAGGCACCCCTCAACAGGGGCTTAAAGCTGCAGCCTCTTTCACTGGAAACAAAAGGTAAATGAACTAAAGATGTTCCTAAAGCTTATTTTGTGTACACTTCGAATTCTTGTATGTTTTGCTTTCTAGGACTTCTAAGACTTCCATTTGTGGGCAGACTATCCCCGTATTCTCTAGGATACAATCTGATAGTTTCAGTGTTTATCACCCACTAGTAATATTTAGCCAAGGGCCACTTCAAGCAGAGATGAGTTGTTTCTTTTAATAAAAAATGTTATCTGAATCTTCAAATTCACCATGTAAATTCACAGAAGTGGCTTTATTTTACTGTCCATGCGAGTCATGGGCAGGTGGTATGCACAGTATTACTGTATTTGTGATAACCCTAAAGAGATAAATAATTCTTGTGACTATAGCTGGACAGTTCAGTTATATTCACACCCTAATTTATTTCTGTGTTTCTATATGCTCATATGAAATGTTTTCCTTCTTACTAGACATGACATTTGCTGATTTACCTTCCCTGAGGCTAATGGTACTTGCACATTAACTAAAATGTTGGTGCTGAAGGGTGGGATCAACTGTGCTTGCTTCCTGAGATCACATTTATGAAACAAAATGTTATGCAATTACTTTTAATGCATGAAAAAAAGTAGAAACAGAGTTGGACACAGAAGGAGAGAAATATTCATCTACATCTTTTTCACAGCTATGCTCTCTTGTTGAAAGTTAATATAATGAAAATGGTGTAGGAACAAACTTGGAGAGCTTATTTCATAGAAAACGTGTAGGTTTTCTAAAAATGCTTCTGGTGCAAAACTGAAATGATCTCACTTTCTTCCAGTGAAATTGCTGATAATGCAAATAACTGTCCTTTTAAAAAATCATTAAAGGCATGATATATTAAAAGTTTTAGCTTCTAGCCAAAAATTCAGAGTTGGCGTGCTTCCTATTCCATGAAACTTGATACTGAAGAAGTCTGGACAGTATGAAGTGTTTCAAGTCTGAACAACAGATCTTAAGTCAGCTGTAGGGAAACTGGTTTCTCAGGTTAGTTTGAAACTGAAGGAAAGTGCAAGCAAAGATTTTTTTTTTTTTTCTTGTGATAGAAGTAACCTTCTGTAAAGGTGATCCTCATAGTACAGGAACATGCCTGTTTATACTTACTGCATGTATTAAAATGCCTTTAATGTGTCTTATGTATGAAAGCAAGCAAAATGTCTAACAGAAGCCCAGTCTAATATAGAAAGTTAGTGGACAAGAACTGTATGTAGAGAATTAAATTGAAATGATACATCTCAACAGCTGTTAGTACTTTCTGATTGATTAAAAAGCAGTACCAGCCAGATACACGAACTTAAGTCACACTGGATTAAGGTATTGCCAGACTCAATTAGGCACATCTGCGTGGGACAAAGCAGGAAGTTTGAGAAAGTTTTGATGCTACTGATGAGAAAAGCTGTCAAAACACTTCCTACTCTGGAAGAATCTGCAAGTTCTGCATCTAGTTACCACAGAAAGAGACCTCGAAAATTTCAAGCAACTTGCTTGCCCAGTTTTGAACTTTACCTCTGAGGTTGGCAGATCAAACCACTTGCACAGGGGCATCGCTCAAGAACTCCATCGGGTTCCAGTTCCCAGGTAATCAGGTTAAGAAGTCTGTTTGAAGGATCATGGCAGGGTTCACCTTCTTCAGGTAATGGAGTGCACACAGGAAACAATAGTTCTGCATGCCAGAGTAAATTAATTTTATGAGAAGTCGTTAACTGTCTGCTAAACTGAGATGACCTAATCTTTAAGTCTATATGCAAGATATAAAAAGACAGACTTGACCTCCTTTTAAGTCCCCCTACATGTTAGGGAGCCATAACAATGTTCTTTCCACTAGGTGGGAGTAAGACTTTTGAAGTTTATGCTTAATGACTCCTCTTCTTCACAAAGAGACTACTGTCAATACAGTACTACTGCACAACTCCATCCCTTGGAGACTTGAAAGAGTATTCTAAAACCAAGAAAACTAACATTACAGTGAATCCTTTGCAATGCATAGCATTAATGGTTTAAAATCTGAGTAGAGAAATATCTCTATTTTAGAACTGTTATTTTTTCTATTTCTTCTATTTCTTTGCAGAGGTTACAAATACAGAGCAATTGTTCAGACTAAATACCAAGGTTATATGAACTACTATTTAATTTAATTTGTGATAGTAATTCTACAATAGACAAAGCTGTCTGATGGCATTTGGGGCTTGGCACCCTTGTTTCTGCACCGGGGTGAACTTCAATCTGTGTTAGAAATTATTTAGAAGGGTATGTCGTTTGGGTTTCTGGATGCTAGTAACTTATGGTGTCAGTCCTGAATTCGGCTCTTCCAGATGCTCCTATCAAACCTCCCTTCCTTCTCTCGTCTTCATTCACCTCATTTTTTGTGGTAGAGCAGAATAAAATAGAATAAAACAGAATTAAGTTTTTAAAACAGGCTTGGTCAAAATATATATATATGTGTGTGTGTGTGCATACACAGACACACACATATGCTTTAATGTATATGACTTATCAGTTCCTAATTCTAAAACAGATTATATCTTAAGCAGCGAATACTCCATAGTTTACTACAGTTTTATACAAAAAAATATATAGGTAAAGACAGTCCAATCTTTATTAGGACAACCTTTTGCAATACTCTAGTGATGGAGAAAGGCCTTGAGGTTAGGCCTAACCTGAAAAACCCTAAAGCACTGCTAAAGCAGACAACTGTAGAGACTAAAAATCCATTGCTATTAATCAATAGCTCTATTTAAAGTTTTAATAATAGCATTCCGTCAATATTCTTATCTATTGTATTGTTCCTTCCTCAGTTACAGGTTTGTACTAAATTTCATTTCAAGCCAAGCACTAACTTATACTCAAATTAGTCTGCGTGTGTTATGCAGCTGAAATAATCATAAAGAAGACACAGCTTGTTTGGATCCCACAGGAAATCAGGACTACAGAAGCAGTATTACCCTCAACAGTAGACTAGCCTAGTGCTACAACCACCACTGGATGTAAATTACTGATTTACTCATCTCTGCAGCATGAGTAGAGATTCAAAGTCCTGCACGGTGAAAGTAATAGGCATTTATTAAAAGTGCTCTTTCTGTCTCATTTCAGAATCAGAGTGCAAAGAAATCTGACAGAGCTTGGCAAAACCTGTGAATGCTTCAGGCAGAAATTTGATGAAAGGGAAAATAAAACTGCTCTAACCAAAACTTGCTGAAACCAAACTTACTTAATGTCAAAGGTCTGCTGTGTAATGCTCAAAACCTGTCAATGCTTTAGGCAGAAACCTGATGAAGGGGGGAAAAAAAGCCCCTGCTTTAACCAAAACTTGCTGAAATTGAACTTGCTTAACATTGAAGGTCCACTATGTAATGCTCAAAACTAACAAGGAACAGCTGAGCAGACACATTTGTCTTTAAATGGTGTTTGGGCTTTCTCCTTTCTTTTACTGAAATGCCCTATAGTAGCCTGACCCACCAGCAGGCTGATGGTGGGACAGGCAGCCCAACTGTCAGTGAAGGTACAAGGTCACCTCTTGCTCATAGCAAGAGCCAGGAAAAAAGCTATCTACAGAAGTATCTACCTGGTGTAGAAAGATGGTTAGAATTGTAAACTATGTGAACTATGCTAAAAGCAGCGAGGAACTAGTGGATATAAAACAGTAGAAGCAGCTGGGCCCTGACCAAGCAGGATTTAGGACTGATTTCAGGCCTGATACCTTCTCCTCCTCTCTTCCCTTCTGTAAATCAAGTTTCACATTCCCATGTGGACTGACAACATGATCTGGAACATCATTCCTCTACGTATCTTGGCTGTCCAGTCAGTATTGCATAGCGTGGTGCCCTGGAAGGCTCATATAAAACTCAAGAGTATGAAATTTATCTGCAGTCTGATTCTGATGGTCTGCTTACTGACATGAAGGAGAAGCTGCTTTCAGTAATCTCTTTAATTTCTTTTGCACGTTTTTAATTCTCTTATTTTTGCTGGATTGGGTGAAAATTTGACACAGAGCTCTGCTAGTTTTAAATGTCTGAGACTCTCCTTTAGAAACGGTAGATTTTTGTGCTTCTCATGCTGTTCTCATCTCTAGCATGCAATAGGCTTTTCTTTCACCATTGTGCACCCCTGTCAAACTGTTTCTCACTCCTAATTCTATTAAAGTTTTATAATGAAGTTAACACGCTGTGCTCCACAGGCTGAGGGAGAATGACCTATTGATTCTGTAGGGATTTAACTATTTCACCTGGGCAAAAGAGTTAAATATTAACAGTCCTGTATTATAAAATGAATAGGATAAAAAGCAAAACCTCTGTACCTTTCTGAAAAGCACAGCATGTTCCAGGGTTGCAGTCATGTTGGTTCTCACAAATGGTGCCATTCTCTCCTTTTGAAGTGGATTTCCTGCACTCACCCCAAACGCAAAGCTGGTCTCCACAGCATTCGACATCCCGTGAGCAATGCTTGCAAATGGAAAAAGCACATGACAAAACTGTCACTCTAGCACTAAGTGAATGTATCAACAGACAGCTAAACGTAGAATTAGACCCTGGTCCTGAAGACAACTGAACTGCATATATGTGCTTTAAATGTATGCATGTCATTCCCACTTTTTAAACAGAACTGCTTACGTTCTCAACTTCAAGCGTGCATAGAACTGTTTGCCAGACAGTAACTTCCACGGCAGAGTAACAGCACTCTTTCTATACTAGTATACTTTCGGTCTTAAAAACCTGAATTCTTATTTTAGCATTTACATGAACACTGATCAGCAGCCAGACATCCTACAGTGTAATATGGATTTCAGGACACTCTTTTGCAATCAAGGAAAACAAAAATTAATAAATGAAACATCATTAGTGGAAACCATTAGTGATTTTTTCCATTGTTAAATGCAGTCAGGAATTTACAACTTGTTCAGAAGGATTGCTTTCAAAGAGCAAAGCAAAAAAATCTTACTAAAATCCAATTTTTAGTCGTAATAAGAACCAGACCTCATTTGTAACCAAGAATCTTTGGAAAAAAAAAAAAAACCAAACTCTTTGAAAAAAATTTCTCTTTGAAAATCAGAAATGGAAACCTCTAGCTGAAGATAGCGTTGTATGACAATTGTCCCAGTGTTTCAACTGTACACACATAAATCAACCTAATAAAAGCGGTATGTCACTGTTTCTTTTTTTTAGGTAGTTTTTAGGTAGTTTGATTAACATTCCTAGTAGGTCAGCATTTTAACAGCTTTTATCTGTCTGTGGAAAGCCCTGTCTTGTTTCACAAGAGGCCATCAGCAGAACTTAGATGAAAAGAGACAGTCAGATAAAAGGCCTTTTTTGACAGTGTGCTCTTAAACTGGATTTTTCACCACAGAAAAAGCCTGAAGTTCTCAGGGACCTGTCACCTGCAGAAGATAATGTAACCATAGTTACTACCAAGAACATTTATCTTTTAGCTCAAAAGACAGGAATTTATGTTTCCTCAGGTTCACAGATTCAAATAATGTAAATGATCCATGTAAGAGGATCATTTACAGTAACAATTGCACTACAGCATTGTACAAGTTGTCAATGAAGGCAGGAGTGCAGGCTGCTGCAATTCTCTTTGTGAATCAAGAGCTGGAAAAGACCAACTGTCAGCTGAGCCTTCGGAGCTGGCACAGTATTTCCTCTTTGCCCATTCCACTGGCAACCTACAATGTGTTAGTTTACACTGTCCTTAGGCCACCTAACAAGTCAAGCTTGAGTCAGGAGGAGCAGAGTGCAGGTTTTAAAGTATATGAGAACAGAAACCTTAAAACTTAGTTGTGTTAACAGGCAGGAAAAAACCCCAACCCAAAACACTCTACACATCCATTTTTTAACCTCATGCAGAAACATTTCCATCTTGTTTTCTATCAATTTTGACTTGCTGACATTAGCAACAATAACTTACATATTGAGTTTCTAAAGACCGCATAAAATCACATCTTATTCAGAACTTACTGTATGCTGGGTTTTACAGAGCTGACACTTGTATTCAAAGGTGGAGAACTGGCAGTATTTCCCTGCTTCACAGTCTTCGTCAATGATACACTCCTGAAGAAAAGGATAAAAGTGTAATTTGCCACTGTGTGACAGAAATCCATACCTCTTCTTGAAATACCGGAAGTTCTTGATTGATTATATTTCTTATTTGGGAACCAAGGAAAAAAGCTTGCTTCAGTTCTTCATACAATCACAGTTCTGTAGTAGAACAATGTTATCTTCCTGGCATACCTAAATACTGTGGCCTCAAACTGTTAGGTGGCTTCACTTATTGTATAAATATTAATACCAGCAACCTCAAGAAAATAAATTATTTTGTTCTGCAGGCTTTTTGGTTTGAGTTTTTTTTTTTTTGGGGGGGGGGG
>WAAD01000997.1:240657-262327 GCA_013389945.1 Fregata magnificens | reverse complement strand
GACTGAAGGAAAGAGGCTACACTACAGCAGCTGCAGGAGCCAAGAGAGTCTTTATGCTCTGTGGGAGACCATTCTGCAACAAGCCTTCTTGATCCTAGGCCAAGTAGCTTTATGCTGTCCTCCCTCCTCTTCCCCAGTAACTTTAGTGCCAACCTCAGAAACTCCACAGCATGGTTAGCTTCCCTAAGCCAGCAAGGACAGCCCTAAGGGAGAAGGAAAATATATTTCCTTTTCCTTTTAACTGCTCCTATGCTCCCCTTTGTAAGGGGCAGACAAATTCTTCTCAGGCAATCTTTGCAGTGCCTGAGCATTTTTGTCGGCAACACCTTCTATGCTGAAAACCGCAGTACTTCCTTCCACAGGACTGGTAATGTTCAACATTCCTGGGACTTTATGGTAACAGCAGCACTACCTTACAGCCAGTCCTTCTGGGAAGCAGTAATGTCATGCACCATTTGATTTCCTTTTCTTTGTTGATAGCATGCCTCTCACATACCTATCACCATAGCCTATCATCTGCAAGCTCACAGCTGCAAATGTCTAAATACCTACACGTGTAAATTTTAAATCCTTACTTAAATTTAATTTGAATATTGCAAAATATGCAAGAGCAGATTCTCAGCCGACATCATTCCTCTGGCATCTCCCTGCTGTCAATGGAGCTAATTTACATTTAGTAACACTCTAGCCTGTCGAAGAATGTGATTTCCACATCACACGCTTTTGAAATGCACATAACAAACTCAATGTTTCCCCCCCTTGTTTGCTGCACATAAGTATTCAGCAGACAGGTTTGAACACTAATTTAAGATTGGCAAGTACTGAAGAGCCACGTACATCCTAGGGGAAAAAGAAGCCCCACAGTTCCCTAATGTGTCAGCCTTTGCTACCCAGCTAAGACACTAGAGTAAGCCTCAAGCTAGGAAGGTGCTTGAGCACGTTTAGCTTTTCAAACCTGGAATAATTTCACAGCCTTTACAAAAATGTTCATGTGAGAGGGACACCTGAGTTGCCGTCTGAATGACAGACTCAGGACTAAGGTTTCTTCACCCAGAGGTCCCACAAGCACTGTGGTAGAGATGGCTCACCTTTAATTCGTGCTGCACAGGGTGAACGTACAAACTAGTCAGAAATTCTCCCTAGAATACAACTCTGCAGGTGTGGCAGTGAGGATAATACAGAGAGTGTCTATGTTTGTGTACCCCTGAAGTGTCTTGTTGACAGGGAGGGGGAGTTTCCTCTTCCTATCTAATGGTTACCTCTTAAAAATCACGTGATCAACTCTGTTCTCCAAAATGTGTTTTCTCCAGGCTGGAAACAATCTAGCCAACAGAATAACTCATAGCACCATTCTGTGGTGCTTGTACTCCATCGTTGGTTTGTACCATCATAAAGGTGATGCTATCTTTTTGCTATTAGTCAATTTTGAACAAAGAAAAGAAAAGAAAAAGGAATGATACAAAAATCTCTGAATTCTCTGAAGAAATCACTTGACTGCTCTTTGGCAGATGTTAATCTCACTTGCTGGAGCAGATCAACTGTCATCTGTGCAACCTTTATTGAAAGTTTCCACTCAGCTTTTAATTTTCTATTTCTACTTTTTTAGATCATTTCTCCCCAAACTGCTGACTTCTTCCACTCTATTCCAGTTGGGTTTTGTGTTTCAGCTGGGCTGAAAATTAGCTCATCAAGAAGTTTAAGTGAAGCTCTTAAATTACTATAATCACTGAAAGAGGAAAAGATTACATTGTGAAACAGCTATACTGTCTTCAGATCTTCTCCAGATTAAACCTTATGGAAGCTTCTTGCCCTGTGTGAGACACTGCTGCTCTGCATGAAGACCAATGCCTTGTCTAAGTTACCCATTTTGGCCATCTGAGATGCTTTCAAAAAGTTTGATTACCCAGAACATAAAAGAGAAGCGACACACAGTCTGGGGCCCGATTCTTTCAAGTCAATGACATGATATTCAGGTTATATGTTTATAATTAAGAAGCAGTCATTTCAGCTATTTTGAGACATTAGTATCACTGGGTTTAGGCTGCTATAAATTATCACGATGTTTTTGCAGCCTCATTATCCCAGTACAGTGTGTGATCTGCTTGTTTGCTTTTGTGTGCTACATAATCAGGTGGGTCCAAATCAAAATGTTATATAGTATGTTTGAGGTTTTGTGGTTCCAAGTTAGCAATTAGCCACTTCTCCTCTTCAGCAGCCATGCTCTTTCTGGCCAATTTTCTGTCTGTAGCTTTGTCAGCTTCTTTTATGAATCCCTCTGTATAAACCATACTCAGAATAAACTATACGGTTTCGTTCCTGTTCCATCCACTTTGAGGCAAACAGCCAGGTCTCAGTGTAGTCAGTTTTTCCATTTGTCCCTCTCCACAGGGGAGAAATCTTGCCATAATCATTTTTAAGCTCGTGGAATAACTCTCTCACTAGCTCTAAAACCACCTAACACCAAAGTTGCAATTCTCCAGTCACTGCTTTCTCCTGCACTAATGAGTCCCCCACCAAAAAACTTATTTTCCCCCTCTTACTGAATTGTGTCCCACCAGCTCAGACTTCCAGTTTTATGAGGGTTTTTCAGTTGGGGAATAAAATCCCGTCACGGTTTTCTTTCCTGGCATGGAAAAAGCTTGCGTTCGTATGCTTTCTGTGAAATTTTGTGCCGCACTCCAAACCAACTTCCTTCACCCAGGTATTATAATCCATAGTCAATGCAGAACTCAGTAATGCTTACACACGCAGATGTGTAACCGTTTATCTTTTTTTTCTCTTTTTTTTAATTTATTTGATCAGGCTACAAGCCTTTTCTAATCAGGCAACCTTGAGATGTAACAGTTGCTGGACAAGGAGCAAACCTAAACACCTTCTTCAGCTGCAATAGATTCTGAACAATCCATTTTTTCTGGAATTCTGCAAACTAAGTTATTTCTCCGAATATTTTGTCTTTGCAGGGCCAACTGTGTAAACTGAGGAGAGGGGGTGCTGGCTTCTGACATGCAGCAGAACATACAAGTTGAGCAGATAGCTTAAAGACAGAATTAGCTACACTTATAATGGTGTACATCTCTCTGAAACCCGTTACAATGTTATACCAGTTAATTTAAGGTAGCAGCAAAGGAATATGCTGTCTGAGAAGTGCTGAAGAATAATGCAGAGTGAAAGCAAGATTGCCTATTTATTAATGCGTATACTAGGACCCATAAGCAGCAGAAGCCAGGATGGAGAAGAGCATGCTATGTACCTGTAAGTATATACTCAGCATCCTGTGGGCTCCTATTATAATATTGTACTCTGCAGTGAATATCCTGCAACCCCTGAAAGTAATTTGGGGGTTAGGTTCTGCTCCAAAACCAACAGGAAAAAAAAAAACCCAACAAAACTGAAACTCATGGAAAAGTTTCCCTGTATTTTAAGACCCTAAAACAACTGCTGCTGAAAGAAACTTCAGTTTTCTTGTCTTTGGCAGATCATGCCAAGCTATCGTTTGCTCTCCTAAAGAATGGTTAGTCTCCACACTTGAGAATAAAAAAAATTAAAAAGTGACTGACTGATGTTAGTGATAGTGAAGTATGGAAGTACCACAACGACCAGAAAACTGAAACAGATGCCTGAGTGCGAGATGGCACAGGAGCGTGCAGGTCAGAACTGGTGTAACAGGTTTCGACAAGAGTACTTTCCTTCTGGCTGAGTGTTTGTGAGGGACCAAAAGAGTGAATGTCTCAAACCTCGTTGTAAAGCAGGATGAAGCAAATGGATGGGCGCAGGACATGGGGGGCACGTCAGAGGATGCGCAGCCCCAGGTTCTGTGGTGCCTCACATAATGACTTGCCAGATGTGGTCGGGGTCACACAGAGTTTATTTGAGGAAGGGGCTGACAACTGCCCGAAGGACCCCTCGCAACCACCCCCCACCACGGCACATGCGCAGAAGGTTTAGAAACTTCTGGAGCAAGAACCATGTAAGCTCACAGGAGGCGCAACTGGAGGCGGGGCTTAGACTATAACAGACACAACAAAGAGACTGGCACGTGCCCACCACCGGAGGATCGTCAGTCTGTCATCATCGGCACTGGATCCAAGGGTGCTGATATCTCCCTATCTCTTTCTCTTTCTCGCTCTCTCTCTCCTCTCTTTTCTTTTCCTCTTCTTCTTTTACAAATATTCTCAATAAGAACCCCCACCGTCAACGCTTTTCCATGTTTTCAAGTTCAAGTTGCCTCTCCAAGTTCAAGTTACTTCTGCATTGAAATAAAATGTTTGATTGATCGTTTGGTGTCATTTCACCTTAACTTAGTCCGAGGGGATCATGAGAACCTCGGTAGCTCTCCTTCCTCCTCTCAGGTTGGGACGCGACTATGTTTACATAGACATGGAAAGGCACAGAAGAAAAAAGTTTTCTTTCAATGTGATACGACAATCTTCATGCTCCACCCAACAGGATGGAGCTACTGTCAACTTCTTTGACCTAGAAGGCACTATGGGCTATTTTGGCAGACTACTTGTGGAGTGTAGCCAACCGTGGTGTGGACCGCATTGTTCTCTGCCCATGTAACAAACTAAGGATAAAGACGGAGAAGCAAAGAATTTCTCTGTTCAAGTTATGAAAGCAGAACTACAAGGCCAGAGTTAACCTACTTTCACATAGAAACCCACTTTTGTTTGCAGTGTTCATCTGGTTTCTGTACCTCACTATGGTAATATTTTCAATAGCCTGTTTCACTGGTGATATAGTATACTGAAATCACGCTCATTTTGCTTTGCTCTTTTTCCCCTTAATTCCTAATTAACACCCTAAGTGTAGACTAGAAAATACACTGAAGACTATTCTGATACTGTCTTTCAAAATGGAATGATTGATTTTAAATTCAAAATTGATATTTGATTTGTCTATTCCCTCTCCCCACTCACACTCACCTACCTCCCACGTTCTCAAAAAGTCCTTCTTCAAAGATAACTTCAAACAAAACTCTCTCTTCACTATTCGTATCTTCAATATTTGTCAGGGACAGGCAAATGACTGTCCAGAATGAGCTTTTCAAAAGCAGAGGAAGGTGCTGTTGATGACTTTATATACAACTTTTCAATGGTGATTAATACATCTACTAAGCCAGACACTGAATGCTAAGGGGGCAGGGGGTATATGGAACAGAAAATGCCCCTGTGGGTAAGGGGCAGCTGTAGTGGAGAAACTGCGTAGCCGTTGTCTGCCAAGGTCACTGACTGCTCTGACATGAGAACAGTAAGTGGGATTCAAATAGGAGAACCACTTCTCCCCTCCCTGTGTAAGCTACATGGCCCAGTTTGCTGCCTTATTCTGATCCAGTTGCAGTCTGTGACTACAAACCTTTTGAAACTGCCTAATAGCTGAAGGCGAGGCAGGCTTTTTTTTTTTTTGCCTTGGCGCTGTCTGTACAGCTGTAAGCCAAAACAGCCATTCCCAAGTGTTCATTCCTAACCCTCTATGGATTTCAAGTTCACAAGCCATGAAGTATAGAGGCAAAATTCACTGATTTCAGAGGGGTAAGGAAGTTTTGCCAGCAGGTACACAACATAGGAAGCAATGCTACAAAAGCAGTTGGTGCAACAATTAGAAAATTATTTTTAGTAACAACCTTGGAAATGCATGGGCGCACCTCTCACAGTCTTCTGGGACAACTGTGCTTCAAAAGCTTCTCTGGATAAAAAGCCCCTTCACATGTTTCTTAAAAGCTTCTAATATAAAAACATTTCGTTTTCAAAAACCTGTAACTCAAGTAAATGTTAACCTCCATAAATGGTAGCTACAGATCCTTCCGAAACAGTTCCAGAGCTCACCCAACTGTATCTGTGAGACAATGATCATTTCAGCCATAGCTGAAGTGCTCTAGCAAAACCACTTGTTCACACTGAAACTGACATTTCTTAGCAATTAGCACTTCTAAGAGTTAATACTTCTGTGTTTACATATCCTCTTCTAGGTTTTGTTTTAATTTCTACAAGTCATTTCATGTAGGGTTGATCTCCATTACTGCAGCAGATGGCAAAAACTTCTGAGTAGTAAGGAAAAAAAAGCATAAAAACTGTTTTATATCCTACATGTACTACATGTATTAGAAAAATGGCAGAATTACATAGAATGGAATATTGTTTTATGGAAACTACTACCATAGTTTGAATTGCAGTAGTGTTCCAGTTCCTAATCTCTTAGTTGTCTAGACAGGGCACATAATGCATTTGTCTTTAATGAGATATGAATTATTTTGCCTTGAAATACCTCAAAAGCCTCTGTAATACTTTCCAGCAGAGCAAACCTCTTACTGTTGTCCTGCCAAGAGCAGAGCACTCATAAAAATAAGGACTACTGTTAAAAAAAGACATGCTAAAAAGAGCAGACATGTGAGTTGCAAACTATGGTATTAGTCACATTGCAGTGCTATGTGGGAAAGTCAGCTATTTGTGTGGCTGTTCAACAGGAATCTGACTTCTGAGCTCAAAACTAATAAATAAGAAAATACAAATGACTGTCTCAGTTTTCTCTTGAACTTCTCCATAGAACTAATCTCACCCATTTCCTTTATCCGTGTCAAGAAAACAGAAACATTTTAACCGGAAAAACTTCATTTCTGGCTCTCCACATGATGCAATATGAATGAATGCAAAACATGTCTACAGGACATAACTGAAGATATCCCAAAGGCACTTGAGCTTGGCTTTAGGTACCAAAAGCAACATAGCTACGTTAGCCTTAACATGCTTTCAAAAACCCTAGGGAATTAATTGAGGCAGGTTATAGTCACCCAATAAACTGCCTGCCACCAAAGCTAGTGTAAGAAGTCCACCCCTTTCTACACCATCTGTTTATTCTCGCCACAAATACAGCAATCCTGTCACTGATCAGATTCTTATGCGGTTAATGTTCCAGGTCAAAAAGGAACTAAATAAAATGTCATATTATCCACAGCTTCAAGGAAATGAGACTTCAATGAAAGAAGAAACTACACATAAAAGCAAAAAATAAAAGATTCCTGACAAATGCTTCAGGATAATGAGGCCTTGCGATGAACAGATGAATGAGAAAAATGATGCCTGGATGCTCTATCAGATCATGTTCTGTTCAGGCATGGTCAAAATCTCTGTATGTCATGTAATAATTTCATGGCAGGTCACTCTGCAGAAGCAGTCACTTTATTTTCTCCCCTCATTCCCTCTTTTTCTGAGGAAGCAACGTAATAATCTGATCCTGGCAAGACTACAGCCTCTGCAAATGCTCCTGAGTAGGAAACACAGTGCAAAGTACTTATTTCAATCTATTTTGCAATGGTATCAGAGGAGGCACACTAGAAGAACTGTTCAAATTTCATAGAAAAACCTCACAAATTATAATCTGACAGGTAATTAACTTAGTCTGGAAACTAAGAACTATCCAGCTAAGAAAGGAGTAAAGGCCTGTGTATATATATACATTCATACATACATATATATGTATACAGCCATATATATATAGGGCTACATATTGCAGTGAATGTGTGCAATAGCAGAAGTCTCGTCTCATCCTACACATTTGCCCTAGAGCAGGTAGGACAGGTTATAACATGAAATTTCTCATCTTTTCTCCTGTTTGTCAGGTGTACCGTAGGCAGAGCCGGATGGTAGAAATTCTGACAACAAAATCTTCCCTTAGGCATTCTGAAAACTTGGTGCCACGCTATACACTCAATCAATTTTTTTCAAATACACAGAGACTCTATATAATTTTCTATAACCATAATTAGACAGAGAAGGAATATTCTGAAGTTAGACAATCTGAAACCCAAAACCAATAGCCATGTGCTCCATGTTTAATTGGTCTGTGTTAAGAAAAGCTTTTTCGCATAGTGTGAGATTATCAAATGAGGTCAAAATACTGATGCATGTTTATAAACAAAGTTTTCCTAATTATTCTGCAATTAATTATCTTAATAGAGAAATGCATCTACCTGTGGATCTATTAATTGGAGAACAACAATTTTTCGACCTTTGATAACCAGAAGACGCGTCTAAAACCTTGTGGTCTAAAAGATCTTGGTTTTTATTCTAAATGTCTTGAGATACAGTAACAGTTACAGAAACACTGTAAAACTGTGCCACAAAGCTCTAAAGTGCCATTATTTCTCCGTAGTCAGTAATCATATAAAGATACAGCTTTCATGTAATGGTGTGCCCGGGGGCTGAATTTTAATGCAGGCGTCTCTTCTCTCTACAATTGGCAGCTACAAAGTTTCCATGATTCACTACCAAACTATGTAAATTTTGAATATTTATAAAAGCAAAACAACCCAGAGTAGCCGTACACAGCAAGGATGTGAAACAGCTGTGCAAAAAGAAAAACAGTTGAAAACAAAATTTCTGTACTTAAGAACTGCTTGCTAATCTTAATCACTAAATTAAGAGTAGCACACTTACTGAGAGTAAGATGTCAACCTGTGCCCAATCCCTTACAGAACTTATTTCAAACCCTGAATCTTAAGTGCTTTGTTCTTATATGATACACTTTTTTGGTAGCTTACAGTTTCAACAGACTTATTTACTGTGTTTAAGGTGTCAGCCAAAGATAATAATACTAGAACAGAAATACATGGGTAAGAATTCATCTACAATGGATTTTGCCTATAGCAGAGTTGACAGTGTGGGAGACTGCTGTTACTGTAGAGGAAAGGGAATAATTTATTTTCCATGAGCTGTAGATGGAAGAAGAAGGGGTTTAAATTACAGCAATAGAGACTTTAGTGTGACCATAGAAAAGCATTGGAATAAATAATCTCCAGCACTTGAGGATTTTGAGAACACATGAGATGAATGTCTGCCTAAGGATGGAGTAGGCATCTGTGTGGTAGATGTTGACTTTTTGAGGCTTCTTTCAGACCTCCTCTTTGGGGCATTTGTTGGGATTACAATAGAGCCTTTTTTCTTAATTTTCTTAATTTAATTCTGTCTGAAATCATGTGTCTAGAGGATATCAACAACATGAGGTGATGACTATTCATGAATATTCATTCCTTTTCCTAAACAAACTCCAGTGAAGAAGAAATGGAAAAGGGTCTTCAGCATACTCTTTAGGTCTTTCCAAAAAGGACATAAGAATGTGAATGTATTACAGATTTTTACCATGTATGAAGTCCAAGACAAACACCTACTAGGGGACCAAAACTTTGCCTTGCTGATGGCTATGAAATATCTTGGAGACAGAAAGACCACTGAGGTTCCCCTCTGCCTGACACCATGATGTCAGCCTCTCTACATGCCGTAAGATGCTTCTTCCTCCCCCTGGGATGAGTGGACTTTCTAAGGGAACAAGTTTGAGGGATTCCTCATGTGATGTAAATTCACAGAAGAGGCTCTGAGTCATTTCCAGACAGAATAACAAGTAAACAAATCTGAAACCCCCACCCCACCCTGTATATCTTTTTACCAATTATGCTATATTATGATATATTACTAATTGGAAAGGAGAAGCGGACTTGTTATTAAGGTAAGAATCAGGACAGGCAGAAAAGTTGGAAGGAGGTTGCCTCTATAAGCTGCAGTGGTGAACAACCACGATTTGACAGCTAATGCATTCACTGGTGTGGTATTCCTCAGTGCTAACTATCAAAGTGACTCAGTCCCTCAAAAGGTCAGGCAGACACTCAGGCCGCAAAAGATGCCTGTTGTGGTTTAACCCTGGCTGGCAGCTAAGCACCACACAGACGCTCGCTCATTTCCTCCCCCCAGGTTGGGAAGAGGGAAAGAATCAGAAGAGCAAAAGTGAGAAAACTCGTGGGTTGAAATAAAGACAGTTTAATGGGTAAAGCAAAAGCTGCGCACGCAAGCAAAGCAAAACAAGGAATTCATTCCCTACTTCCCATCGGCAGGCAGGTGATCAGCCATCTCCAGGAAAGCAGGGCTCCATCACGCGTAACGCTTACTTGGGAAGACAAACGCCATCACTCCTTCGTGTGTCCCCCCTTCCTTCTTCTTCCCCCAGTTTTTATACTGCTGAGCATGACGTCATATGGTATGGAATAGCCCTTTGGTCAGTTGGGGTCAGCTGTCCCAGCTGTGTCCCCTCCCAGTTTCTTGTGCACCTGGCAGAGCATGGGAAACTGAAAACATCCTTGACTAGTGGAATAACTACTTAGCAACAACTAAAACATCAGTGTTATCAACATTATTCTCATACTAAATCCAAAACACAGCACTATAGCAGCTACTAGGAAGAAAATTAACTCTATCACAGCTGAAACCAGGAAAATGCCAAAATGCTGGTTTTGAATCAGATGGGAGGAAGGACAAAGTGAGATTTACTTAGCTGACACAGAAACGCATTTCTCAAGGGAATACATTTGAAGCCACCATTCTACAGTGCTTTTTTTCTCATATTTGCCAAAACTTTGATGAAACAGAACTAACCAGAAACAGAGTTCAATTCACCACTTTCCTTCAATTTCCATGGTTTACCTTAGTAAATCGTAATACACAACACCATCAAGCTGGACTAGTAGCATCTCACACGTCTCCCTGACCATAAACAACTGCACAGAAAGCCAAGCAATCACAGATCTCCTCCTACTCACTGGTGTAAAACCAGTGTCATTCTACTGATTTTGATGAATCTACCCCTCCTATGGTCCAGGAAAAGGTTAGAGAAGACTTAGGCTCATCATATATGGAACTTTGTGTTACTGGGCCAACCTCCCAGCCATGGCAAATTGGTACCATTCTGCCACCTTACATATGACAATACAGATGTAAACCAGCTGCCTATTTAGTCCATTCATCTGGATCCTTTGTACCTCAATCATTCTAAGATTATAACAGATGTAAATAAAAAATAAAAAGACAAAACATTTATGCTTTATATCCAGTACCGTAGCCTGCATTTCCTACAGCCCTTGCTACATGTTGTTACCCTACCAGCTAAAGCTTACTGCTTAATTAGATAACATGGTTTCAGCTAAAATCTCAACTAAGTATCTGCTGAAGACAATGGATTAAACCATGGAAGCAAAACCAGTGGAAAAAAATTCTCTTTTGCCTTAAAGCTTTTCCTATCATGTGATTAATTTGCCACATGGGCCTGACCAGAGGAAACATTGCTGATGAACTTCCACTGCTGTCTAAAGACAGCCATACTATGATCTCTTAACAGACATGAGTAGATCACAGAATTGTCACCAGCCCACGTACAAGATTCACTCTCCTGACTGTATCTGTTACCTTACAGAGAAGATAAAAAACCACTTAATTTCTCTTAGGATAAATAGGTAAATCTAGTAGAGGCAGAAAGTAAAAGCATTCATGGTGATGTTTTTATATCTCCCTACAACTTGGACATGATCTGTAAAAGACATTTGGACAGCCTTGGTTCCCTAAATTCAGCATGTTATGTGTGAGAAGACTGAACTAAAAGCAGCGAAAAGGTAAACAACCACTCTTTGATTTACATTACTCCCTCACCACGGCTTGTTTGCGGAAGAGTTGTACCAACCAACATGCAAACAAGGAAGAAGCAGATAACTGAACATGATGCGTACCTCCCCACAGATTAAAAGCTTCAGAATTTATTTCCACAACCAGCAAGAATGCTGTAAGCTTTAGAAGTGGTGCATGGCTCTCAGATGGACATTGATGAAGCAGTGGGTAGGCACTGACTCTCTGAGAGAAAGTCTGTTTTGTAGCCTTCTGGAGATAAACTTACTGGTTTACTGTTGTGTTTTTACTAACAAACTCAATCACCTAGAACATTGAATCAATTCTAGGCACTGTGAGTGTATTACAGTAATAGCTTATTTTTGGTGAGGAGAAATTTATTCCAAGAAAATCTTTCTCCCTTCAATATTTAGCTACCCAAAGGGTAACAGTCCAGATAGATAGATAAAAATGGTGAGGCAGTTCTTCAGCCAACTTGATTTTGCATAAAAATATTCTTTTTCTTTGGAGTTTAACTGGAACAGAATACCACATTATAGCACATGAGGATCTGGCAAATTTTAAAATAATTCTAAACACAGGCATAGACCTGAATTACTAATGAAGAATGTTACTTTCAGAATATCAATTAATACTACACAGTTTTGTTTGCCTAACTTGACAGAAAAAAAACTTACACTAAGCTAGACCAATAGGAAATATGAAAGAAATCCTAGTCACTCTTTTAATTTTTTTTTCATTACTATCAAAGTAAATTTACTAAAGTTATCTGAATTACTTCAGACTCCCACTGACACAAATGAAAGCAGGATTTGACACCTTTAATTAGGAGTAACCCCTTTGCTGTTGCATCAGTTCTTTGCTTGTGAATCCAAACCACTATTTAAGACAAAAAAAAAAGTGATAATGATCTGTGTTCTCTGACCTTTGGTTCTTGTGTTTTCAGCCAAAACACCTGCTTGGTTTGCCTCACCTCTCAGCAAAAGGCACCTTGTTTCTCTTCACTCTGATAAGGTCTAGCAGCTGTTTACACCTGCTTGTTTGTTCAGGGTCACCAAGCATGATATCTGAGTCCATGGAAACTGTAGTCTCACTTTTCTCCACATCATGGCCATTACAGCACTATAGTATTACAAAACCATCTTATGTTTGTACACACTATCCATTCCTGATTCTCTGTGTGGATCCATAACTTTCTACACTAATTGCAAAGTTTTTCTTATCTTTGGCTACATCCTCTTTCCCTTTGCACCCTTCTCCACATTGTTTTCTACTCTAACAAACAGAAGCTACTTGTCCTCATGAACTATCTGTACCTTCCCCTCAGCTTCATATTCTACATTGCCAAGACTGAAACTGAAAAGGGAAAAAAAAGGACGTTCAGTAAAATGTTCAGAATGTCTGAACCCTGCCTGGCTGAAGAGCCCTGGCTCTCTAAAACAAATCAGGGGATGAATTTGCTTGTTTCAAACAAGACACAGGTATTCACGCCTCTCAGGATCACTACCAGAATGCTCTTTCGCTAACTGGGCTCAAAAAGGTCAACACCTAGCTTCAGTTTGCATGACTACTTCGTATCTTTTCCAGTGGAGTAAGGGTAGACTAGCAGACTGCTATCATCAGTCAGGTTAGCAAACTTAAAACATCAGAAGGGCAAAACACACATCACACTGCCTTGGAGAGGTTCTGCAAGAGACTGAAAGAACTGAGGGTAGATTTGCTAGTGAAAAGCAATTGTTTTTCATGCATGGTAAGATAAAAAAAATGCCTCTTAGTTTTCCTGTAGGAATTTAGATGGATTGGGACTGGATGGGAACCTAGTCTACAAGAGGTGTTTCGTTTTAAAATGTAAGCTATGACTTGCAAACACTTGAGACATACTACTTAAAAAGTATCAACTGAATGTGGCAAAAGTGAGTGCAAAGCATGCAGGTATTCCACTTACAAAAGGCTAATGAAACTAAGGTTCACTTTTTTAACTGATTGCCATTGTAAGCTATGCATGCATTTTTTTCAGAAAGCTTTAGCCTATATTATAACTGTAATAATCTATTCAAATTACTGTTTAATATATAAACTTGGAAAACAGTGATGTAGTTCATTCAGATCTCTTAATTCTCTCCCGGAGCATTAGCTAGGAAGTACAGTTTGCCTTAGCTATTCCTACACTAAGAACTACCTAAAGGGTGGGGTGTTTTAACAAGAACTGTACTAGTCAAGACGTGATTCATGTAACAAGTTACGTCAACAGAACAGGCTGGACAGTTAACAGAAAAGCAAACTAGGAGTGCTAATGAATTAAATTATTAAGTATACAAAACGTACCAGATTTAGATATTATGGGATTTTTGACTAGACAGAGACCAGGATTTCAACCCAGGAACACACTTAAGTGTGTCTATTGATAGTTCAAGGTTGTTGAGTGCAAGTCACCAGGGACTCAAAGTTCTGTGAAAAATGAAACAAAAAAATTAGACCCAAATGTGGGACTGGGATGCCCAAAACAAGTGTCTTCCCTGAGACACTAGCATGCCAAAGGGACGAGAAGTCAACACCGAGATGCTGCATGTTCAAACTTCTGCCATCAGCTGCTCTCCTGCAGTGCTGCTGATGGAAAAATTGCAATTTCCATTCCATTAATGCCTCCTTCTCAATTTTCAAAGCTCCTTTTCTCTTCAGCAGTGGTAGGAACTCCTCTCCCTGGAGCAGTATGAATCTCAAAGAGAGCAACTCCAGTGCATGTGGCTGAGAACACACTTAGTGAAATCATATAAAAGTTGCTCAAATAGGAATCAAGCAGTTACGTTAGCAGTTCCAGATATCTGCAGAGAAGTGGAAGCTTGGTTATGAAGTGCTACAGCTTAGCCATTTAAAACAGATGTTTTCTCTAGAAAAGAGGGAAATAGAACCCCAGAGATTAATGTTTAATTCCTCCACTATTTTCTTTCTTTTTACTATTTTACTGTGAGACTAAAGATAAAGCCTGAAAAATGCTTTAAATAAGGCCATTATAATGGGGATGCTATCCATTCTATCTCTACAGTTAAACCAGTGACCTGACTGATGGTCACTTCCAGAACCTGCCAAGTCAGCTTGCAAAAGCAGTGCCACAGTGATCCAGTCCTCCCTGCCCAGAGCTGCAGGGATCCAAACAGCACCCTCTAACCATGGAAATAATGGCCTGGTATCACGGGGCCTCTCTCCTAAGGACCTGAGACTGTTTGAAATTACTTACTAACCAGCTGCTGTATTTGCAGAAGGCGGATACCAAATACATGTGTGCATACAGGCACACACCCACCTTTGCAGAGAAAGAGGAAGCACCCTGCACAGAATCACACTAGAGGCACCTCTCCTTACTCCCCCACAAAGAAACTTTGACCTGTACTGCGTAACTAATGAGAAGGCGCAGTGATGCACCAAGGACAGGCAAAAGAAAGGAATGTTTTTTATAGTGCCAAAGCCAAATGAGAAACGCATGATACTCTCCCAGTTCCCTGGTACACCCTCCCTAGATATTAGGATTGTTAAAAATCTCTTTCAAGAAAGAGAACTGAAAGCAACCAGATGTACTTCTACAAAAGTTTTTTAAAAAAACTTGCTAAAGAGAAGCTGTTGCTATTTTTATTTTTCAAATTAATACGGACAAGAAAAAAAAAACTCTCAGGTACACTAGCTTTGAATTAGAAGAGAGAGCTTCTATAAAATACTACTCCGAATGCAACTGAGAAGAAATGCAACTAATCTTTGTGCAGCAAATCTTACCAGTACCAATTTTGTTTCCTTTTTATTTTTCATGCTTGCTTTCATTGGCTAGGCTAATGTATCACAACTGAAATAGGACTAGTCAATAAGCCAGAAAACATTTTGATTTTTGTATGGTAATAAAGAGTGCTGTTACTTTATCTGTGTTCTATACTTGAGCTTACTACTGGAATTACTCTATTAATTTGCAAGCTAACTGATGTTCCCTGGAGAAGTAAATTATGGAATATTTGAGCCTTAAACCCAGGAGCAAGTGGATGTAAAACCCTTTACAGACATAAAAACATGCACATCCAGCTACCTCTTGCCTGTATTTGGGGTCTTTAAAGATACAAGACTGTTGGATCAAATCCTGACATCTATGCTGGTGACTGTCAGTCCTCACTGACATCTGAGAAAGTGAATGTTAGTCTGGGAATGTAAATGGCACCTCCAAATAATGCAGCACCTCTGAAAAACTGCACTGCATTGCCAGAAATGGCAAGCAGCCCAATTCCTCCTCTGGAGACTTAAAATATCAATAGTCTTCTGGCCATCAAAATAGTGTCAAGTGAGCCCTTCAGTAACAAAGAACACAGTGTAAAGAGAATACTTTTGTGATGCAAAGCCAAGAAGAAATACTCTGAGAGGGAAAAGTGTGTGTGGGGGGAAGATTATGCCTTAGTATATCTGCACTATATATATGTACATATACTTGTATACTTGCACTACATATGTGTGCATTTGTACCTGTTTGCAGGAGGACACAGGGGTGGCACAGGCGCTGTGATTTAAAAAGCAGACACAACTTGTTTCCATGAAGCTACTTCTCCAGTGCTGAATTTCATTCCAGCCAGTATGTGGATTTATTATCACAACACAGACCCGTCACAAGACATATCTTTGCCTATCTGTGAGGCTTTTGCGTCATGTCTCAAAGCCCCAGAATGTCACTAGAAAAACTTTCAGTGATCTCAGCAGCTTTTAACTTGGCTCAGAGAATAAATGTGAACTGAGGGTTGTAGGGCTCCAGTTATTACTAATTACTGCAGTAATAAATTATATAGAGTTTACATTTCAGAGCAGGTGGTTTGCTGAGGTGTTTGATGAATTCTTGTATTTACGACCCAATTTTGTACCTAAAGTGCAGGAGCTGTGGGAATCCTTACCTTTTATAAGCTAAGCCTATAAACTGAACCTATGAAACAGGTTTCATTCTCAGCATTCAGTTTCCGTACAAGCATAAAAGCTGAGCTTGTGTGATAGCATGTGCCCATTTCTTTTACTTGGCAGACTGAAAATAAAAACAAAAGTGCTGTTCTAAAGAGGCACCAATCTGAAGGCTACGGGAGTAGCATCAGAACAGAGGTCCTGTTCCCAATGGCTGGCTCCCCACAGCCTCTGCTACCAAATTCTCCATCCCCAGAACAAAATGTCAGTATCACCCTTTTCAAATGACTGTCAATACTTATAGCTACAATTATACAAACCTCTTATTGCATTATACTCACAGCAGGATGAATCAGTGATGGGTATTAAGGATGTGTATTACAAAACAGCATATATGAGCTTTATTTAGAGATCCACTGAGATAATCTCCACACAGGTTTCAAAAGGTTTCCATTTTTAACTGCCTGGAGAACCTATACATGTATTACTTTGTTGCTAACATTTAAAATAAGCAGCAAAGAAGCAGAATTACTCTTCCACCATCCAATGCTCTGTGAAGCCTGCAGCCTGGAAAGTGACTGGGACATCCCACAATGTCACATGACACTTCAAGTATGAAAATTTATGTATGTAAAAATCACCGAAGGGGCCAGTGCAAAGTTTTCTGCAACTCATTTTCCCAATACTTTTGTCTTAAGTGTACAGATCTAAGCAATAGTGCTTCTTAATTTGGACAAATTTTTTCTTCCACTTGGTAGACCTCTCCTTGGCAGCATGTTTTTCTTGCTGTAACTCAAATTTTCCAATTCTCAATCCCATGCCATTACTCCTACAATAGTTCTTCACCCTTGTAGTACCCTAAGTAATTCATATTCCCCCTTAATGTTTAAAGTTTACAAGTATTTTCTGATTTACTTCTGTTAGGCATCTCTTAGTCGAATTAATATACGTGGTTTTGCCCGCTCTCCTTAAACAACAACCAAATACGTCTGTTGGTTGTTTTTCCCATTTAGCTTTTTCTCTAACTTGGCAACCTCTAAATAAGGTGTTTGTACCATGGGCATGCTGCAAGTTCAAAATCAGTGTGAGAGGGGAAATAAACATTAACAAATGTAGTTTTGTTTCAGCAGCTGCTCCAGTAAGGATGTTGATGAATAAAGTGCCCCAGAATTTAAATGATTAGGAGTTAACATGATCAGTTCTGATTATGCTTACTTCATAACTGAATAAAGACTGCCACCATGTTTGACAAAAATTTGCATTCAGCCCTCAAATTCTTTAGCTGGAAGACTAATAACAGTATTGGTTCTGAATGCAGCACTGGCTTGGTAAGTAAGGCAGCCTTCCCATAACGAAAATGCAGATAATGTCACTTGATATATGAATCTTATAAGGAACTTTGTATGATCGTTGGAGAAAGCTAACTTAGAAATATTTTTTACAGCTGTGAAGAATGATTAGACCCACAAGCAAGCCAAATACATTATGAAACAACACTAGTGTTGTGTCCCAGTGCTAAGAAGGTTGAAAACTTTGCCTTTGTACACTGGGTTTGAAGATGATGACTGTATTTGCTTGAAAAAAACATTTGGATTGCCTTCATTACACATATCTCATTATTAAAAAGCATTGTGGAATATGTTAACACTTCGTATAAAACCAAGCTGTAGCTTAGAATAGTTGCAATTTATTTTGTACCTTGACTTACCACTTAATCTATAAGCTTTACAAAATAGTAAAAAAAAGTATAGCATACACAAGTAACGTTATTTTGCTACTTCCCATTCTCAAACTTTAACAGCAGTATAAAAATATGAGCTGAAAGAGGTAAAACTTAGAGGATAATAGCAGAAAAGATGCACTAATTTCAGGTTTTGTGCCCACTAAAAATAAGAACTACTGCCACAATTTTTTCTTTTTTTAATGTTTTATAAAATAGTTAAAGAGCTTCTTCTGTGAAAGAAGTGGAAGAAAGTTACTCTAAAAGAAGCCAGGGCATGTTAAACTAAATTAAACCACAAACTATTAGTCAGATGAAGCCAGCTATCAGAGGAAACACTGGCAAGTCCTGTCTTAGTAAGAGGATAAAAAAAGTCCATTTTGGTAAGACTATAACGGAAGAAAACCTAACCGTTGTTCTAAGTAGTGGTACGTGCTGAATTTCTCATGGGACTACTGATGTTTAGCAAATGTACCTGTGTTTGCAAGACTCAGGTAAAGAATATTCTTGATCTTTTAAACTTCTTTGAGAATCCTTGAACAACCGTATTTCCAGAGGGGAGAGGGATTTATTGTCCCGCCCCTCTCCCCCTCCCCAAACTGACATTTCACAACCAGTTTTCCATCACTAGGTTAGGCCGAAAAGCAAATAGAGCCATATATTGTTCCACAGACTTCTCATGATAGACAATTTGGAGTTTATTTTCTAGTGTTAAAAGTCTATAAAGCAATTTTTTATGAAACCCAAAAGCACTGAGAGGACATATATGAAGCACTGTTATACTAAGGGTTTATTCACACTCACTGGAAAGGGCTGTGTAACTATCTTTGCTATTTGAGTACAATATTTACATTTGACAGACAAATTGAATATTCAGATCAAGCACCTCAGTTAACCATAACACTGAAACTCTGCTTCCAATTCATAATATAATATTCCTAAGTTTAATTAAAAAAACAAAAACAAAACCATTTTTGACTGCTTACCCCTAATGGTTCTGTGTGTTTTAAAGCATTCAGAAATTTCGCTAGCTGAATTATATCACCTTCTTCTGAATGATGAACCTGAAGGATTTGTTTAATTTTCAAAAGGAAAAAATGTATTGACTTACATGATTTCTTTTGTTTTCTCCATCTTTTATAGATGTAATAACTGTCTCAGAAAAAACTGTTGATCCAGTTTTGTTATCTGTAACCTGATAGGGCAAAAGAAGAACAAAATATCAAACTGTATTTTTCTGTTAGACTTTTCTTACTCTCAGTCCTACATTCTGCAATAATTAACCCATACCCACCCCCTCCTTTTTTTCCCATTTTGCTGTCACTCATACAAAATCCTAATCTGGGGGCAGAAAGCAGATGACAAGGCTACCTCCTTCTCGACTTAAAATGTCACTGTAATGAAGCTAACTGAGTAAGAGATGGTCATTCTTTTATGACCCATCTAATAGCTGTACCCGTGTTCTATTTTTAGCAGGCATTTTTTTCAAAACAAATTACTATTTCACATTAACTTTTTATGACATATGCCCCTATGCCCCTACACAGTGATTAGGCAAGCAAATAACATATAGTAAAACCCTGAAGTAATTATCATGAGGAAAGTTTTTGCTCCACATTCTCTTATTTCTCCTCAAAATGTGCAAAATTGTTTTTCCTTTTGAAGAAAAGGTTGTGTAAGAACCAACAACTTGCTACATATGTTTTCTCATACCTTATCAATTTCTTGATGAGTCTGAACAGTTTTATTACCAATTCTGGTTTCCGTGTTGGACTCATTATGGTAGTTGGGAGGTAAATTTTCAAAGTTTATTTCCGACAGTTTTTTTGCCCCTTCCTCTTCAGCTTCCATCTGCCAAATTCAAATAAACCAACTGAAAATTAGCAGCAATTACACAAAAGAGAACAAGCAACACTTCTTGTGCAGCCCTCAGTAACGCCCTGTTTAATTATGTGGTGCTGTTAGTACAGATCCCCCTGTATGGGTATGCTTACTCAGCTGTTTCAGACAGTGACCACAGCAGCTCTGTTAATGGAATAGAAAAACAGTGGAGAGCTAAACCCTTGAGCTCTGGACTATTTAAGCCAAAGTCAGTCCCTGTGAGGAAAAAGCGTGCGAAGACTAGTGACAATTTGGTATCTGTACTGGCTGATGCCGGTCAAGAGCCCAGCTTTCTATTTTTCCCAGAAAACCACTAAACACTTAAGACAGACTTTCCCATCTGACAAAGAAGAGAAAATATTCTGGCAGGACAGAGAGACATAGCCAAAGCCCCTTGAAGTCAACAGAAGCAGTCGTACAGAGCAGGGTGCACACATCCAGAATTTCATTCTCTATTTCAGTTCCCACTGTCTTTGTTTGCCAGATGAAGACTCAACACAGAAAAGGAGTCCTCTCTGAATCAGAAAACAGAGTAAGCTCAGCAAAAGGGCGTGAGTCTTGTAAACAACACAAACTCTGAATAAGTTTTGCCACTTTGCATTTGCAACTGCTGTAACAGAGCTAGGAGGCCACAAGTTCAGCCAGGCTGAACAAAAGAATTTTTCCCAAGACAAAATTTATCTTTCTGGTGTGTCTGTTAATTTTAAATGACAGCTGCAAACCTTTTTAAGTGTAAAGCATTTATCTGCTAAGACGCAGCTCAGACAATCCACATTTTGTGCTGTATACAGACCATTCCTTCATCCAGAACTGACCATAGGAAAACAGGCAGAAATTTTGCTTACATCCTTATTTACAACTAAGCATATTTTTGGCACTGTAAAGAATACTTTTAAAAAATGGTTTGTCTCAATGGGTTTGCAGTCTAAATGAAGTGGATGACAGAAGCAGATTTCAGCAACTGTCCAGCTGACAGTAAAAGTTCAGAAATTATCTAATTACAGTAAACAAAGGTCTGTTTCCCCTGTGGGTTGTCAGTAAAAGGTTTTTGCAGACTATGTATTTTTGAATGAGAGGAAAAGAGAACTTGGAAGGAAGATTCTCAACATGAAGGAGAAAAAAAGCGCAGAAGTAAGGGGAATGGAGGAACAAGGCCTTTTGATAGCGATACGAGACAATGGCTCAGGGTCTAGACTCAGTTCCTGGCTTTGAAACAGGTCCTGTGCGATTCTGGGCAAGGAATTTGAGATCAAGACATGGAATTACATCAAAAGGAAGCCGCTTCCCCACGCCTGTTTTCAGGACCGTCTTACACCTCTGAATCCTGGTTTGGGATAACCTCTTGCGTCTTAGTTCCTGCTGTGCTTCACGCCTCCCCTTGCCAGGTGCTGTTATTTTCTCACTTTAGGATTCAGACGGACTACCTGCCTGCATTTTTGCCTCTCTATCTGCCTGCATTGCTGCAAGAGGGCGGCTTTCCAATGCAAGCCCCAGCGCCGCGATACAGACCGGCGCACGGCGAACCCCGAGCCGCAGGGGCGCAGAGCAGCCCAAGGGAGCAGAGGCGGCGCGGGCGATGTGAGAAGCGGGGCGGGAAAGCCTGCCAGCGAGGAGAAGTAGCGCCCGAAGCAGAGGAGAGCCCTTCCGTCGCCGCAGGCGGCCGCGCCGGTGCCGCCCGCACCTCCCGCCTCCCCGCCTGAGGAGGGCGGGCGGCACCGGG
>WAAD01000997.1:230058-240217 GCA_013389945.1 Fregata magnificens | reverse complement strand
CTCCACAGCGCCGGCCCGGCCCCCGCAGCCCCCCGCTGGAACCCGCAGCCCTGGGCTTGAGAGAGGCAAGGCAGAGCGTGGGCCCCCGGCCAGAAAGCCTCGCCCCGGGGGGAGCGGGAAGGACAGAGGGGAGAGCGGCTGAGGGAGGTGGGGTGAGAGATGCTGAGGGGAAGGAGCGGTCTGAGTTTCCCGTTCAGGCCCGAGACCTTCCTGCTGTTGGTTTTTTGGACAGGTTTAATGCGAGGAGGATGGTGGGAGCTGCCTGACATCTCCATTATGTATTTTGCTTTCCGGTCTCCAGCGAAGCTTTTCAAAAGGTGTTTTCAGCTCCGAGGATCAGCTGGGCCTTTGAGAGGTGACGCGTCCTACTGGCCAGCACCCCGCTCTCCCCGTTTCCTTTCAAACTTTTTTTGTCAAAAATTTCAGACAACATCGTCATTTTGTATTTGTGTGCGTCTTGCCCAATTTCCACATTATTCTTCCTCTTCGTGCTGCACCCAAGAATTTCGTGGGCAGCTTTTGCTGCAGGTGGGTCACTGCTCCAGGGCAACGTTGTTGTGCCAAGAGAGAACTGCCCTATACATCTCATTTTATTTTGGAGCCTGGGTGAGAGGTAATAGTGAGTAAAGTATTTCTGCAGAAACTATTTATGTCTTGAAAATTTTCTGCAAGTGCATTATTACAATAATAACCGATATAAACCCCAGTGTTATTGGCAGCCTGAGGCAGCTTCAGTCAGCTCTGAATGCTAGCAGAATGCAGTAGAGAGCAGCAGAGATGGGAAGGCCCCTGTATCCCCAGAGGGAGACCCTTCCCTCAGTCTCCCAGCCACAGCACATCATACTTCTGTTCAGTGCCACAGAAGGTTTCATTCTAGACACATTGTAAATCTTAGTTTATTGGTTCAATAGTTTGATTTTTTAAATGTAAACCTCTTGGACTACACAATTTAAAGTGTTAGGAATTATCTGGAATGAATTAATAGTTTAACTATGTTCCATCATATTGCAGGAAATACGGCATATCAAAGAATCCTGTACTGACAGAGAAATGTTTAGACAACATACTCCTCTTTGCCACCTCTTTCTTTATGGTTAAGTTTCCAGTTCATCCACTGCCTCAAATAAGCTTACTAATATTGCCATTGGTAATGTACAGGTGACACTTAAGTAACATTTAGGATTTTAATTTTCTGAGCTTTGAGAAGGAACTGAAGGTTAGATCAGACACAATGAAAACATTTTAGAAAAAGACCTGAGGCCCAAATTCCCAAAGGTATTTAGTCATTGGACTCCCAAGGAAATGGCATAGAACCCAGATACTTCCTTATAACACCTTTGTAAATTTGGGCCTCAAACCCATTTTCCAAACAATCTAAACATATGTAAGTGTTAAATAATTTAGAAGAGGTGTGTCTAAAGAGCTAAAGTCTCCCTCTCTTGCAGTGAGATGAGGGCCACAGTCCCAAGCCCTGGCTTGCAGGCGAGACCCTTCCATGCTGCCTTTGATGAATGTGGTTTAAAAAAACCAACCCTGACATTGACAGGGCTGACAGGATATAAAGTTATGCATTGTTTGACCAATTAACAAGATGCTGCAGCATACGCTTTATTCAGTATTGTTGCAGTGAATTAAGACTACATTCATCTTTTAAAATGGAGAAGTACTGTGGAGTAAGCTTACAGTGCAATCCCAGTTGCTCTGACTGTTTTCACAGACTTGAACTCAGTTTTCCTAGCTCCTTCAAGTGAGCTTTCTTTGGACAGGGATTGAGCTGAGTGGTGAGGGTGCACTTGTATCCCAGAATGGAAGATCTGCACCTGAAGTCAGTTCAGAATAGCTCTTCTGGTTTTCCGCTGTCACCTTGGTTTACTTCATAATAACGTCCTTGTGCTCACAAGGCTTTACACTCACTATGATTATAGCCGGTTGAGCCAAATTACATCTTCTAAGCTCAACCTGCAGCACCATAGAGCACCTGCTTAGATTTGCACTTTGCTCTGGAGCTGCTGAAGTCCCCTGCACCCATAACAGTGTGTCTGTAAGGAAAGCCGTGGGCACGGGGGTGGTGTGCCTTGCTCATTTGTTGAGCCAGCAAGACACGAACCAGGTCTAGTTCACAGTGACCCCATGTTGTGCCTGAGCTCATTAGCTTTACTGAAAGGCAGGTATATACATTAGGGCACGGTGCTATGCTAGCAGCTTGATGTGATTCCCAGCATGACTAGGTTCTTCCCTGCATTTGGAGCTAGGTGCTTTTCCCCTCGGTATCACTTGATTTCTTGGGCATAGGGACGTTGCAAACTAAGAGGGGAAAAATTGTCATAGATGGTAGTGCTCCTAAAACTTAGGATTTGTAACAATTAATCTTTATCTTCCTTCTTGACTTAGTCCGGAGTGCCTATGCAAAAGGATTTATCTACATGGAAAATTTTGGGGGTGCACATTTGTTCTAATATGGTTGTATTACTATAAACCTCCAAGTCTGTACTCCTATTCTAGTACCAGGTACTTTTTTGATTTACATTTAAGTCATAGCAGAGCATGCAGTTAACATGAGAGCTGTTACTGGTCTATTTTTCTTTGAGCAGAATTTGAATGCCCATGTAGAAAATTATACCTTTATAGCTATGTGTACAATAGTACAGAAAATAGCTACACTTGTATAATTATATTGACATACAACCTAGATCAAGGCCTCAGGTACTTTAATTACTTACACTGAAAATGTTAAATATAGATTATCTCCCACTGAGATTAGTGGAAAAATTCCCATAAGTTTCAGTGGGACTTACACTCTGTCTTTAAACAGAATTACTGAGGATCATAAGGAGCTTGTGGTATTGATCACCTCTTCTGGTCATTTGTTCTACCCTTTTTATCTTGTATGATTAAAGTAACAGTGACAACCACAAAAAATCAAAAAAGATAAAAATTCATCTGTACTTAATGTAACAGAAGCCTGTAATCGTGTTATCTCCACCGCATTTTTACAGCAGGAAGAAAACCACGTCTGTATTGAAAATACGGCTTCTGTTTAAAAGCGTGCATCTGAGGACACAGGATTAACTATGAATAGTATGTTCCTATGTTGGACTGATGCAAAGTCTTGTTTAAAATTATGTTAGGTAAAAGATGTGAGAGAATATGTTTTGCCTATAACAGATCCTCATAGCTAAGGTGCAGCCCAAAGAGCTGATATTTTTCTAAGACAAACTAACACAGCTAAAAAGCATTTCTTGCTGAACACATACATTACATAAAAAACCTACATTACACAAAAACACACACGATCTTTTTGTCAAGATATAATTTATTCTTAGACATTAATTTATTAATTTAGAAAGGACATAATAAGATGGAATAATTTTAGCAGGAAACAGTTAGGAAAAACATATCCAGTGATATTACATAAAAAGTATTTGTAAGACTTACGTCAGCCTCAATGCAGGACCCTTAAGGTGGATTTGAGGCAAAAATGGCCTCCTGTCATGGTGAATGCACTCTTGTCAAAGGCAGACATCATCTGAATCAGTGGTTCTGGAGAATAGAAACCACCTTCTGGTTGGATGAGTTTTGAGACAAAAGACCATGTTCCCGAAAGCAGCAGGGCAGGGAGTTGTGCATGTTTGATTTATTTTTTCCCACACATTGTTTATTCATTTAAAGGCAGTATATTATATTCTGTTTTCTGTGTTTCAAACATCTGTTATTTTGCATGTTCATTTACCAATTAATTAATAGCATTCTTTTCCCTTTCCAACAATTGTACTGCAAACAATCAATCAATTAGTTAGCTGCAGAAAAAAAGAATAGCAAGATGTCTGGCTAATGTACAACCTATAATATGAAAAGAAAAGGCAGCCTTCCGAAGTATGTAAGTATAAACAACATCAAACATCTCCACAACAAAGACAAAATCCACCCCAGCAGGCAAAAATTCCAGAAACTGAAAGCCTAAATTCCCTGCTGAAGGGGAAAGGAGAGCATGAGGCAGGGAGAGCAGAGTTAAGAGGGGGAATTAACACCAGTGAAGTTTGCAGTTTCTACCATTTTAAGCCGTATGTGTCTTGGCTGTTCATGTGAATTTCCCCACAGAGGCTGTACCATATTGCTAGAGTCGGGCTGGGAGGGCTGCTGAGGCTGATACTGCCAAGGGATCACCTTGCTACTGGGCTGACCATGTCACCTGTAGAGCAAATTTCCCTTACTCCCTGCAGTGCTCCTTTCCCTTACTCCCCAAGTATGCAGGACACCTACACCAAAGTACCCATCTGTGGCTTTTGGTGATTTTGGTGATTTTGATATGAGGCTCATGGGAAAGCTGGCCAGTTCAGTGATGGGTGGTCAGTGGAGGATCATAGTTGGCATCCTGCAGCACTGTGTTGTGCCAATGAGTCCCTGCTAACAGCAGCTTGAAAGGCCAGGTGTGGCAGCAGCCAAGGGCAAATCAAACTCAGTGCAGCTAACTGATGAAGTGGAATAACAATAAATGACAAACTGAAAGCTTATGGCCCGCAATGAATTTATATATCCATACTACAATCTTCAAAAATATTGTTTAGTATGTCAGCAGTAAGTTTAATTCCCTGGTGAAACTGATTGCTTTATTAGTACAGTACCAGTTAGGGGTTTTCCATGGGAGGGACACTATCCGGAGAGATCAAGATGTGATAACAGTATTGATTGTCTACTCTTTTTACCGGTCACTTGTTTAATCAGATTGCTTGGTCATACAAAGCTCTGAGTTGTAGTAAAAATATTTTTCTATTCACATGAGGTTTTACAGTATGGAAACTTTTAAATGTCGTGACTGAATAACTGTAAGTATAAAAAACCACAGTTATTTTGCTGGGTCAGCTCAGTGTTTAACTTTCGAACCATTTTTATACATTAAACATATATAAATTTTTTAAGCTCGATCTGAGATCTAGGAGCTTTAGGAAAGATTTAGAAAAGAATTAGGGTTTTGAAAGCAATTAGAGCAGAATCATTTAACGATCATAGTTTTTGCAGGTCTTGCTCAAGTAAATAGTTGTTAAGGACACTGGAATGCTAACGTATGTTTGGGAGAAACCTGACTGCAATGAGAGGAATATCAACACAGAAACTTTTCTTGGAATTATGGGTCCTGAAAAATTCCTAATTTAATACTTTCTGGGAATAACTATGCCTCATTCTAGTTCAATTTAACTTGCTCTGTAAGTTGATTAAATCATAAAGTAGTAAGACCTTGTTTAAAAAATGCAAGAGTATCACATATAGATTTGATTATGAACAGTTATTTTATTTAACTTTGTGCCTTGTCAGAACCGGAGTAACTTTTAGGTATAGATGAACACCTTGTGGGCCTTTATTTCATAGATTGAAGAAATTTGTGATTTGCTTAATTTTGTTTTCTTAAAGAAGAAGTGGACTTTTATTAGTTTTATCTTCACAGCTACAGTGTTCAGAGTGGAGCTCTGTTATCTCCTTTTGGCCTTCTCATGGACGATCGTAAAATCTCCTGGAAGTTAGATTATCATATGCCAAGGACTTATGACACATTAACCCATCAGCACACAGTAAATCCTTGCCAGTCTTTTCAAACACAGTCATCATGTGGCAGCTGTACTTTACTCAGGAAAACCAGAATTAGGCAAATACAAATATTGTTCGGTTTTAATGGCACATTATTTAGCAAGATGGCAGCTATGCATTTGAAATATGAACATGCTTTTATCTCATTTTTATTGCTTTGTGGACTGTATTTTCCTTTTGAGGTACTCTAGTTTTTAACTGGTGAAGACCTAACTAATCAACAATGGCTATTTTTTTTAGTGTGCCTTGTATCATCTCAGTTACTCATGACCAGAACGGATGGAGCAGTGAGTCACCTACCAGATATTATTAGAGCTGTGACAACAGAAGGCCAGATGAAACCTCTAAACTATATCTGCTTTCCAGACCACGGAAATACAGCATATTGAATTTGCTTTGAGTTACGCAAACTGCAAAGCCTGCTAAGGACTCTTTTCTATAATCACAAGTGCAAATTAAGTGCATAGGCAAACAGCTGTATTCTAGCACATGTCCTAGACACTTAAATGCCACTCCAAGCTGTTGGCTCAATTTAAAAATAATGACCTGTTCTGTCAGAACCTAATGAAGGTTCTGAAAGTTATAAGAAAGTATTTATTTCTATTTGTAATGCGTAAGTCCATGGCAGTGGATGGAAATCTTTTTTGCTGTACAAATGTATTGTCCATGTGCATTCATACAATCAAATTACACTTTAAAACTTCTGCATGCCAAATTATTCTAACTATCCAGGAAGTGCAATATTGTCTGATAAATGAAAATGTAAATTCTTTTCACAGAAGTGTACACATATGTTTTTGCTGGGGAGGGGGGAGAGTGTCAACTGACAGTCCATAGCTACAAACACTCTCATGAGGACTGTCATAGTATTTCATGTTTTTAAGACTTTGTGGTTAAGAAAACTGGGAGTGAAATACAGAACGTCTATCTCCTGATCTTTTTTAGAGTATATTTCAGATCAGTAAGTGATGGTTGAAAGTTTTTAGTGATTCATATGAAATGAATCAATGTCTCCACTCAGTTTGTAGTAGATAGATAGTTGACAGCTTTGTTGATACCAGTTCCAAAAAGCAAGAGGGCTGGGTATCAACAAATATTAAGCCATTCTGCCATTATCAGAGGGGATCCTTCCAGGCCACCATTGAGCCATATTGCCTGGATAGCACAGGGAAGCAGATCCCCTTTTGCTTAGAGGTACTATGTGTGGAGAGAAGACATCCTAGAATCAATTTTTTTACTCTATTTTATGGCATTACTTGGTGACCAGTCCTGTTAGCTTCAGCACTTCATAACAAGAAGTTAGGTATGACCTAAGTCTTGGTACAGGTCTCATCTCCTACCTCCAGTTCCCCTATTCTGCTTCTTGAAATTGTACTATAGGCAAACATAACATGTATATATGAGAGCTGGGACAGAAGAATCAAGAAACGGACAATGAGCTGCTGTGAAATCGGGCCAACAGTATCTCATAAAGAAGCTGCCTGCAAGAGAAGGAACCAAATGTAGTAACAGATTAAATGGGTTGAAGTAAGGTAGACAGGGACTCATACAAGGAGAATTGCAAAGATAACCCCTAGAGCAGTAAGGAGGTTTTTTGAAGTGATAGTGAGAAGACTGGCTTGGGACATGGGAAGAGAGAAGGAGTATGAAGGAAGAGCTGCAGAGAAGAAGTACTTGGGAGTGATTGTATGAAAGTCACATGGATAAAACAGTGAAGCTTTAGCAGGGAAATAAAAAAGCTAGTTCAGAAAAGCAAATGACTGGGGGAAGGGAAACCTGAAGCTAGTTTAAAGGAGAATGAAAGTAGAAAATGTGGTTGCATGGAATAAAGGACACAGGAGAAGAAAGAACCAAATGCACAGTGAGAAATTGAGAACTTTCACCGTACATGCAATACACAAAAAGAGGCATTTAATTTGAGGAAAAAATTATTTGCTTGGCTCTTTTTTTAACAAAACATAGGGAATCTAATGTGTAATAGTGCTTTGGTTGTGTATGAATGAGGATAAAAATTTTTTCATCCCTTGGCCAAGAACATGTGTCATACGTTGGCCAGTTTTCTCCTCTTTTATGCTATAAATTGTACTTGCTGCTACCAAAAACCCCAAAGATAATAGTTGTGTTAGGAAAATATTATAGATCATGTATCAGCCATCCACTTCGATCTTTGCAGATTCTAGGCATTCAAGAAATCTCCCAAAGGTCACACAACCATTTATTCCTCAAGCCTTTCTCAAAATGATAAGCAAGTAAGCAATGACAAAATACACATGAAGTTCGCAGCTTGGCAGCAACAATTTCATAGATGACTCACTAGCCGGTAGGTTGTCTAAGGATTTGCCTAATCATACAAGCAATCCAATCTTCCCTCTTATAGACTTAGTGAAGCTATGTCAATGTTACGCTAGATGGTGTTTAGCCCCATATCTTCAACATTTATGAAGTCAGGAGAAATACAAAATTGTGTATTAAAACATCATCAAAAACATCAGGCATAATTGGTTAAGACCTAACAGGGTAATTTGTCATCAGTAAGGTATATAACCTTTCTCTACCAGATTTCCACTCTTTCTAAATAGTACATTATAAGTGGGCATCTTTATTCAATTTTTCTGGTTTAGTACGTAGTCAAAACTTAATTTAATGTCATTGTCATTTCAAAACAAAGAAAAATGCAAACAGTGTGATAAAACCTTCTAAGAAATTCAGTCATTTCTATATTCTGATTTTCCATTTCCTATTCTAAATATATCTTATGAACATATTTCCCCTGTGTCTATATATCTAACATCACAGGGCATTATGATTTATTTATTTCACAAAAGACAGAACAGAATTTAAGCTAAAATTGGGCATTGTACTTTACTTTCACAGATTTTAGCAGATTTATCATTATTTATATCCATGTAAGAGGAACAGCTCCAATATTTCCAGTTTTAAAATTGCCTGCCATTCTAATTATGGTATTTGTACGTCTTTCCATTATGGAATTGAAGTTTCCTTGAATTAGTATTCCTTCAAGGATGGGTATTGCTGCATGGGTTTTTTTTTACTGTTTCGTGCCACACAGTTTTTAGTGGTTGTTATGGTGAGTAAGTTTGTGTATTAAATAGAAGAGAACAGAAATCCCACAATAAAGGTTAGCCATTCACAGCTGGCTGCTTCCCTGAGGCTACAAAAACATATAAATTGTTCATTTGGAAAGATCTGACTTTTAAAATTCATAAATTAAATATGCTCTAATCCATTTGCTCAGACTAGGACCAGCCAGTATTCTCAGATGACTGTGTATCTTCCAAGTTGTTAGTGCAAGTACAAAGTCATTGATACACTGATATTTAGCAATCATATGGTCCTTGTTTAAGCACACAAGAGAAAGCCATTGAATGATTCAGAACAAAGAAATCCCTTTCATTAAGAAAAAATAGGTGCTCCCCCCATCTTGCCTTACTTGAGTTTCTGAATCATTATATGATCCATTTTTTTCATGGGTATGTTTTTTTATTTTAGCACACTATTTCCCCACATCATCTGCTTTTCAAGGTTGTTGCTGAAGCCAGCAGAACAAGGATTCCTCTGTGGAAACCAGTTCACTCGATTTCTCTTGCAATTTTCCTTTTCTGATGAGAAATGATCACCGGTGACTCAAGTTCTCACATTTGAGGACACAGGAAGGGCATAGGGAAAGGGAAAGGAAAAGGCGGTGGACCCTGGTAGTCCCCTCACAGACCATTAAGATTTGGGAAGACACGCTCCTTGTGTCCCTCCCTGCATCTCTTACCACACCCTCCACTTGCCTGCTGCCCTGGAGAGATCTGCCTCTCTTTTGCAGCATTTCAGTCGCTGCTCATCCACAAGCATGGTAGACATCAGAGTGNAATATTCTGAGATGTACGTTCTGAGATAAGATAAAAGAACTCAAAACAGCATGCTGTCTTGAATGTGTATTCAGCTGCTATTCTAGCTTTTTTTCCCCAATATTCTTCTGGCAAGACACTTACTTGAATTCCTGTTGAAATATGAAAGGCAAAGTTGATAATCCATATGGAATATCATTTGAGAAAAACATTACTGCATATCCCTCTGTAAGTTCACTTTATCTGCAATCTATCGGGGCTGTTATGATTAATTAGCTTTAATACAAAAATATTACGCACACAAAAATATTTTTAAAGAGTTTTCTTTTAAATTCAGGATATTTTGAAATTTAAAGTAATGGACTGTGATATCTCTTGCAGGTTTTGAAACTAAATTTTTATTGTTTTCATAATAAAACATAAACCTACTAAAGTAACAGAATTGGGATTGGGTCATCTACGTGGAAAGGTTTTAATAAGCATCTTGATTTTAAAAGTATCAAATACTTCTGTGGACTTCAGTACAAGGCAGGATTCTACTTTTGATGGAGGTCTGAATCCTATGTTATTTAAGAATCAGAAAGGATCTGGGAGCAGAGGCAATGACCAAACTATGAAAATTACAGCAAGTACTTTGTTTTGCAAGTTATTTTCAAGTACTTAACATGTGAGTGGGCCAGAGTGGTACTGTACTGTGGAGTGCAAATAAATTTTTGTGGTCA
>WAAD01000997.1:212888-229159 GCA_013389945.1 Fregata magnificens | reverse complement strand
ACTTTAGTGTTGGTCACCTCATCCACCTTTTTTAATTCTTTCTGACAGCCTGTTTCCATCATATCACCAAATTTAGCATTTAGAAACAGGCTGTCAGAAAGAATTAAAAAAGGTGGATGAGGTGACCAAGCTTTAAACAAAGAAAAAACAATAAAATCACAATGCCTGCAGAAAAGCAACATGTTTATTAGCCATAGGGGGCAACTGGAATTAAAAGTACAAGTTGTGGAAAGAGAGCAATTATTGAAAGAAGAGAATATACTGATTCCAACTCAAAATAATCAAGAACTTCTCAAAAGCATTAGCAATGGCCACTTTAACATGGTCTTGTGCGAGAGAGGAAGAAACACCCATAATTTGCCCCAGATGAATGAGTAGATAAAAGAAATTACCATTTGTACAAAGTAACAAAGACAGAATCTGGGGGAACTGAGGGAACATTAATGATGTGCCCAACAGAGCCAGGCAATCAATGACTGATTCAGACACAGACATACAACTATCAGTCATATTTTAAAATAAACTAATGAATCAACATGGTTGTCAGCCTGCAGCAAAACAAGTCATGGTAACTTTCTAGAGCATGTTCTAATGAGATAACAGGTGCAGAGTGGATGTGAGACAACTGCACAGAGGCAGTGCAATGAAGGACTCATTTGCATTGTGGGTTTGCCCAGGATGAGTGAATCATTTACTCGGCCAGTGACTCAAATCACATTGCTTTCACCTATGAAGCCCTTCAATTTTTGAATAATGTGATTTCTCTGGCTTTTGGAAGTGTGTTAGTCTTCCAAGAGCATACTTTTTATTTCAGCACCTTTGAACATCTTTCTGTAAATAGGCTACAGGTTATCCTTGTCCCTTATGGAGAATATCAGCTGCTGAGGATCTTTGATTTGTGTGCCCTACTTTGGGGTTAGGAGACAACTCTTGTACTGACAGCATTGTTGAAAGCCTTTTTAGGACAATGCCATGCAATCTGGTAGCGGCCAGTTTTCACATGATTTCTGGATGCTTCTGGGTCACACCCTTCTCCCTGTGGTCAAACGGACTGCCTAGCACCTAGGAGCCAGGCTGGGTAAGGGACAGACCATCATCTTCTTTCAAAGCTTTCTTTGTTGTGCCCACCCTAATGCCCGTGTGCAAGTCTCTTTTATTCCCTCAGCATCATGTTATGGCTGCCCGTAGGGAAGATCTCTGCTGACATTAGTCAGCAGGTCCAGAGTTGGCCTTCTGTTTCAGAATTGCCGAAAAATCAGCTTGCAGTTTCCCTCCTTCCTGTCCCCTGGGAGATCGGACTTTGAAGACATATTTTCCTGCTGTATTTCAATTTTAATAACTTTTTTTTAACAAAATGCATTCCTGCTTCTGTTTTGTTTAGGTAATATCCTTCTCTTCAGTTCTAATACCATTTCATAATGGAAATTACATTCACTTCTATAGTTTGCATGTATTTTAAGGTATTTAAGTGTAATTTTTTCAACTAATCAAATCTGTAGGCTGTATTTTTCAATTGATTTTAGTATGCTACCCACTGTGATTACTAATTTAGTTTCTGCTCTTGACTGAAAAACAAAGAACATACAGGATTATTTTAAAACTGTTACATAACTTTCTTCTTACCTTGCAAGGATTGCTTGACAATGAGGAATATAGAACTGTAATTCTTGGGGTGAAGGAGTGCATATACATATATGTACGTATGTATGTATGTATGTATCTGTGTTTGTGTGTATGTATATGCTGAGAGCACATAAATAATTTTTAATGTATTTAAAGCATGAATGATTAGTCCTTCCATAAAATGAATATAACAGTAATAGATTTCCTAAGCATTCTTTATGTGTCTTATGATAAATAATGAATTAAAGTAACTGCTTTGTTCTCTTTACATCTCTACTTCTTTTGGTGTGCCATTTCATATGTGCACTATGTTGGATGTTCCTGTTGTGAACAGTGGCTCCTAATGGCACCTGTCAATGGCACTGAGGGATGTTGAAAGGGCATATATTACAGAACCTCTTCGCTATTATACTCCAGCATATTAGAATCATAGAATCATAGAATCATTAAGGTTGGAATCATCAAGTCCAACCATCAACTAACACCACCATGACTCCTAAACTAGGCCCTGGAGTGATTTCTATTTTAATGCAGCTTCATCTCGTGATAGAACAGTTTCCTACACTTATCTTGAACTTTTGCATTTACTACAATGGTTTTTTGCTAGCTACGGTGAATGCTTCAGGTTTTAATTGCCCTTCCAATTGCAGTGTAGACTAATGGCTGTGCAGAGCCTGTCCTGGGACAACAAGGAGTTTGGCATCTGCAAAGGGGCTGACAGCTCCACAGACCCCTATAAGCTGACTGACCTGTAACGTAGCAATGGCAGAAAACAATTCCTGCAGTGCAGTAATAAACAGTGAGGCCACAGCCCTGTAGGAACTTGGGTTAATTCTATTCTGTGTTGAGAACTTTTTTTGCCAACATCTCTACTCTGGAACAAAATTGTGGAAGGAAATAAAAAGAGGTTTGATTTATTTGGGTTTTGGTAACCTTTAAACTGGACCATATTACCTGATAATTCTATCTTATCTGTGTCATGAAAACACATCTTGCTCTAGGTACTTATTGAAGTAAAACGATTAATAAAACAAATGCCCCAGGAAGAAGTTTCAGTTTTCTCCTTATCAGAACAAAGAGTCCACTGAGCATGCAAAGAATCTTGCTCTGGTTTATAATAATGATTTTTATGTCCTTACATATTTCAAGGCAACTGCCTTGTGATTTGTGAGTTGAGTTTTCACTTTTCTTCTAGACTCACACAGCCTAAGGCAGGCAGCCCTGTGGCCAGGAGCTGACTAGGAAAATGTCACTGTTGCTTAGCTGGAATAAAGCATTTATACTTCAGCTTCTATCTTTCACAAGACTGCATCCTTTCTTATATCTCCGATTGACTGCTGCCAAGCCTCCAGTCAGACAAATACTTTCACAATGTTATTGATCTGTCATGTTCTGCAAAAGCAAATCACAATTTCTGATCGTTCTATATCCTTCATCCCTTCTATGATATGTATGTGACACGGATGTGGCAAGGGACAGACACATCTTGTGCCTCATTTCCCAGAAGGCTACAGTATTGCCATTGTTTAGGGCAAAAGATTGATTAATAAGCCATCTATCTCAAGGTTTAAATGTACTTTAGTAAAATTATACACTACACAAAGCACAAGTTTTCCTATTACTTTTTAACATGCATATGTTTCTTTCCAGCATAATTCACACAAGTGGGCGGATTTGTATATATTTGCTGCATGCACATGCATCTGTGTCAGCCTTTGAAGGAAAAGGATTTCACTGTAAGTTATCTACTTTTGCAGCTATGTTATTTAATCCATTCTGAAATTACCACTGTATACTTTTCTGCCAGGTCCTGCATAGAGATGTTTCCATGGACTGGTCTGTCATTCCTGTATGTGCTTGTGTTGAATAAGCTCTCCTTTCTTTCTCTTGGCTGCTCCATTTGGAGCCTGTGGTTAGACACAAAAAGCATGCCATTAAACTAGAAGCCATAACATTAGTGTAGCACACCTGCACTACTCCCCTAATTAATTAATTTTCACCAGTGTGGCATCCAGTTCTTTATTGGAGATATTCTGAAGATGACATGAAAACTAAGAAACACTAAGAAACTAAGAAAACTAAGCACTCTTGGTGCTGGTTTCAGTTACAACCTCCTTCTTGTTTCTTTTCAGATTCCCTTTCAGGGCTTGGGCTGGCATGGAGAGATGTCTCTGAAATTAGGGTAGGAGGGATGGGCTGAAGACTGACCAGTGGAGCACACTGAGCTCATGCCTGGACCTAAGCCGGGGTCAGAACTGGGTCTGATTGATCTGATATGATTGGTATCTCTACAGCTATTCAGCTGGTGAGGTTGGCTTTTAAATGACAGTCAAAACAGTTGTTGCAGGCTCTGCACTTGTTTGATTAAAACTGCTTCCCCGGCTGTGGTGGGAATGATGTGGAAGCATAAAGATGTGTTCATGTGATAAGGAACTGTGAAAATGAGAATTGCTGTTGAACAACACAAACCATGATACTGCTAGCATTTTTATAGAAAGATAAGAGAGTGTCATACTTGCAGTGTGGAACACAACAAAGCTGTAACAAAAGCATTTTCTAGTGACTAATATTTTGTTGTAAATGACAGAGGTAAAAATTAATCATTAGAAATTACTGTCTTTACTGTTGTCTCTGTGTAAGTTCATGTGTTGGTTTGGGCTAGATTCTCAACTGCCTGTGCACCACTCTCTTTTCAGCTCTATAGGACTGGAAAACAAAACCGGTTTTTAATCTAAGGGATTCTGTAACCTCCGTCGAACTGCAAGGCTGAGCTCTCTGATGAAAGAGCCGATGTCTCAGAGGGCTGCATGGCACCTAGGAGTCTGTACCATGCACAGACTCATCATTGCTTTAATGTAAAGATTACTGAACTGTGTCCGTGGTACTACCGTCCTGCCTCTCCCATGGTGCTAACCATGAACATGGTTTTCCTTTGGTCACTGCTGTTGGACTGTGATTATAATGTTCTAAGTACAAAAAATATTTGTAGGTTATATCTGATACTGTCTACCTACTTCATAGCAAGCTTTCACCAATGGTCTTTGGAAGGCTTTCACTCTACATATTTGAGAAAGGATCTCAACATTGCACATGCATGAAGTTAATTTAGGCATTTTTTAAAGGACACGTAACACCATGTAAGTATCAAGAACAACTTCTTAAATAGAGTTTCTGATTGTTTTCTTGCAATGGTGTGTACTCAAACTGAGACATAAGATGTTCCCCACAACACTTTGAATACACTAGTGGTTTTTTAAGTTAATGGGATGTTACACTTTGAAGAAGTATCTGTTTGCTGATAAACAAAGAGACTGGGTAAACACCTCTCTGAAAACATTATTTTACAAAGAGCATCTTGCCTTATAATAAAAATTTGATTTAGCTTGTTTTGGACAACTCTTTCTGGCAGTTCCACTGGGTTCTATGTCTGATGCTGGAAAGTTGTCCAGAATTAAGCTTGCAACGACTATTGACTGATGGTTTATTTCAGGAAAACTGCAGGCTGTGGATAAATTGTCAGTTTTCTTACTCATGGTGTATATAAGTAATGAGATGGGGCCGTAAGTTGTTTTTTCCATATGTTATACACTCTAGTTTAATGCATGCCTCTAATTTGCCATTTGAAATATTTCTGAATACACAAATTAGGAGGGGGACAAAGGAAGGCACTTCAGAACATTTGAGTAGCATCTAATACTTAAAGGAAAGCTAGCACTGTCAAAGAAATATAGCAGAGACGAAGGAGTTAATTTGTTCTGGTGGATCATCCCTACATACTTTTCCCAGCCACCAGCCGTGTTATTTCTCAAATGCCAGCCAAGAACTACTTGTAGCTGGCAAAAATCCACAGTTATCAGTGCAATGGAAAAGGGGTGAGACAAAAAAAAAAGAGCAGTGTGGCCCTGGTGATAGCGAGGTGTGGGTTCCTGTGGTCTTATCCAGCTTGTAGGGGTAAGAGAATAAATAGTTAACAAAGATAACATTTATAAAGTGATTCAGCTCAATGGTATGTGTGATGATTTCCTAGATCTCTGGAATCTGTTTTGTGCTGTGGAGTATATGAAGTTCATGCAGGACCTGTGGAGTGCATGTAGGATCTGGTTTCCCTGAGGTTCACAGAAAGACCGTTTTAACTGTAAAAGTGATTTCAAAAAATACCAAACAACTAGTTCTTCAGTTATTTTGCATATGACACATTAGGACCACAGAGAGGTTGACAGGTGGAGAGAGCACAGGTGAAATACTGGTAAAAGAACACAGAAATCTTTCAAAATCATGATTATGTGGTGTTCTTGCAAACAGAAAGTGGGGGGATCTAGCAGATCCCCAAAGCTGTGCAACATATGGTGCAAATAAAGGATATTTCCAGTTCTGAAGTTAACAGCTATACGTAAGATAGGGCCTCATAAAGCTCAGCATTTCTGTAACTCCTTATTCTTTGTGGACCCCATTGCATAGGAATTACTGACCAGATTCTTACAGACTGAAAAAAATACCAAGCTGCAGAAAAAAAGTATCTTACACATAGTCAAATCAGCCTTGGCTGAACTCATACAGGAGAAAGTGAGCCATGGAAGATTTAAACTGGGGGTGAATATTGCTTTTCAAAGAACTAGGAGTACCAGATAGGAAAAGCCATGCTTCTCGTAGCCAGTTAATCACCACGGTTAGTTGATCTCTGTAGCTTGTATTAAGGAGTCCTGGGAAATCAGACCATTGAAATTACATAAAGCAAACAGCATTAATGCATTCTGGTGCCTTTTTCACTGTAATTGATGACTGTTTAATATACTAGATGTCTCTCATTGTGCAGTCTTTTGCGCACCACATACTCATAAGCACATGCATATACAAAATCAAAGTGTCTGATTTTCAAGCAAACCTGAAATATTTTTTTAAATTATAACTGAGTTTAACTAATACTAAACGCATAAGGGCCATTGAAAAATTAATCTGAGCCCAAAGTCTTGCATGTCTGAGTTGCCTAACTGTTAAAGGCTGTAGAAGCACTTACTCCAACTAAGAAGCAGTAGGACCCGTGCTCCGTTTAGGCTCTTGAACACATCTATGTGTGCAAGTATGTGTGTGTTTGTGTGTGTGTGCACACAGGCACAATTTCATCTGTTCTTTTTAATGTAAAAAAATTATATGCATCTGCTGCTTTCTAAGGGAAAATCTCCCCAGGCTGTCCCAAACTGCATGTTGCTGCTGTGAATTAATCTTTGTAACAAGTTAACTCTGATTCTACTCAAAACTCGAGAATCGGAAATGTGAATATGAGCTGGTGTTGGTACAGTTGTGACACGCTGGATGAACACTGCTGGGGAGGACAGCACGATCCAGGAGTGTCCTATGGAAATATCCCCATCTAGTGGGTGTCAGTGGGCTAAGGACACTCTGGAGTACCAGGACACTGCCTGTCCACTGTTTTTAAAGCAGTTGCACATCTGTTGTTTTCCTGAGAGAAAACAGCAAAAGCAGGAACCTCCTATTATCTGTAAAATTATTTCAGATTTTACATGGGTATCCTAAAAATCTGTACAATATTTAATATGCTCTTTCAATGATAGACTGTTCTGCTTTTCTCACTACAGTGTATACTGAGTCCATTATGCCTAAATAAGCTAAATTATCTTTGATGATTTGTCCAGGAATTTTCTGAATGAGTTTTAAAAGAAATTAAAAACACTGAAAAGTTTTCAGGCTTGACATACACTCCCCACAGTTAAGGGCACTGCTTATCTCGGAATATATTTTACGTAAGAAGGAGGAGTTCATTGGGATTTGAGAGCTGGTATGTTTGCAAATATTCAGTATTGTCTTCAAGACAAAACAGGCAAAAGCAACGTGAAAATACAGTATTATCCTGACATGAGATATGGCTACGAAATCCTGTATCTCATCTCTCCCCTATCTTTTTGAGGGAGTTGTTCTTAACTGGTAAAAAAAGAAAGTTTGTTCCTAGACCCACTAAAATTAGTAGGAGTTTTGACATTAATAGGGTTAGGGCTTAGCGAGGAATATTTCAGGAAGTAATACAGCATAGCAAAACCTGCAGTACATTCAGTCCTGGAGAAAGTATAGTACTCATGTAATGGTCACCCAATTAATGCTTTCTTACTTGTCTTTCTCAGTAAGGATTAGTGGCTGAAACAGTGTAATAGTTATTTAAGGATAGCTGAATAACATAATGGCATCTAACTAATCAGATGCCTATTACGGCTATTTGTAAGCAAGGCTTCGGATTCTCCAGCATCCCATCCAGGCTAGGAATTTCTGTCCAGGCTGCAGCACATTCTGGGGTTTTAGCTAGAAGGTGAGAAAGGTTTCTGAGAGAAACTATGCAGCACCTCAGGTGACTGGGATTAGAAAAAGTCCTCATCTCTCTTGTCACACTTTTTAAAGCTTATCCTATTGTCAACACGTATAGAACATACATCATTTTACGCACACACACGCACATATATATATATTCCTAAGAATAGGTAAGATCCTTTCTCTATGAACACATTTATAGATATGTATTACTTTCTTATTCAGCTGGCTTGTTACATGTATGCATGTTTTTTCTTCTCAGGAAAATTTCCCTCAAAATAGTTTACATTACAATCTACAAGTAGGTTTGAATACCGTGGTTATGAAACCAGGAGATTAACGTCATTAGCTCAAGACAGGCACTGTGGAGACAGGTGCCGTGCATGTTTCTCCGTGTAGCTGTGCCAATGCACATCTATCTTGATCTGCAACATTCCTGCTATTCCAGTCCTGGGCCCCTCTTGTGCCAAATTTTATAGTTTATTTGTTTATAGGTATAGCAATGTTTCCATTGAAACAGAAGATATTGTGAATACCTTTTACTCATTTTCAACTTTTGCTTTTTACTTTGCTGGTATGATCTGTCTTGTCCATGGTGCCTGTTACGAAGGGAAGGGCCCAGACATGGGCCTGACTGGCACTGAAGTAATCCCATGATTTTACATGATCTGAATGTCAAAAGCAAAGAACCCCAAAGTTAATCATTGCTTACTATGACTGACTCAGCCTCTCTAATACTTTTGCAGCCTCAGTCCTTGTCACTGTGCTACTTGACCTGCTTCCTCAGGGCTGGACTATGTACCTCCACCATTCATTGCACAGGAATTCAGTCTGGGAAGGGGAAACAATTCTTGCAAAGCTTTAGGGGCCAACTCTGCTTAGACTAAAGGTTGTCCTGGGAAGGTATGATGCCTTTGAACTCACTGGACATAAAACTTCGTATCTCAGGCAGTTACTCACCTTTACTTTCCTGTGCTTGCAACAGAACTACTTTGTCTTTTAAGTAGAGAGGAATATCCAGTTTCAGACAAAATGGACGTTTGTACGCAGGAGTTTTGCCTCCAGGACAGGGAGTAGAGATACAATCTGCCACCACCACACCTATTCTAAATCTACAGGAGGTCATTTTTATTTCCTTTCATGCCATTCATCACCCCTGGCAAATGGATAAGGACAGCAGAACCCTGCTGAGCGATTGATATGTTTGTGCTGCTCTGTATTAAGAAGTAATGTTTTTGCATCACTTAGGTTACACACTTCTAGTATATTCTGTTACCCACAACTTAATCCTTTCAGGATTTTTCTGCCAGCAGGTAAAATGGAATGATACGTTTTGTTCCTACTTAGCTCACACTGTGTACTCCTCCTAAGGAGTGATATATGCCAAGCACTTACGACAGTAACAAAATGCAAGTTTGTCATAGACTCCAACTGGACTAGGATGGGCTTTGCAAAAAAATCCTGTGAGGTGATATCTAGAGTTCTAAAACTTTTTCCCTTTTTTCCTCTGTGTCACTGTTAGCACACCCTACTAGCTCAGATGCAAGAAGCAGCCCTGCAGGAAATGACAACGTGCTACAGCAATCTGCCCAGGTGAAACGTTCTCGACACTGGAGCATCTGCCCTGACACACGGTGCTCGGCTGCTTGCCCAGAACATACTACTGGTATGGCTGGGAGCAAGGAAACCAAGCCTCTTCTGCACTAACAACACTTGTACTCATAGGGGTGAGGGAGCAGGTGAGATGGACAATTCCTTTCCATGTGGCACCCTGGTGTATATTGTATCCACTGGCATGAGACCTCACCAGAGGCACACAACATACAGATGGGTATCCTTTGGTATTTCCAAGATTTCACTTGACTGCTGCTTGACACAACCCATAAAATTCAGCAGGGTCACCCTCTTGTGCAGAAGGTACCAGGTATTTACAACTGACACTTTACCAGCAAGACAAAAAGTGTACAGGACCATAAGCCACAAGATCACTTTGCCAGTATGTCCAGTTTTAAGCAGCAAAAATCTGTATCTTAGTTCCTTAGAGCATCCAGCTGGTGGTGCCAAATAGTAAGTGCAAAGGACATTTTTCTGTATTTTGAATGCTTGGAATATAAATTGTTTGGATAAAGGCATCTTTACAGTTGTTTCTTAGACTCTTTTTAACAACTGTCCTTCTCTCTGTCAGTGAACTCAGCAGGTCAGCTTCTAAAAGTCAACAGTTGTGTGTTTATGCCTCTAACAAAGGGATATAAACCCCTTCCGCTCTGCTTTATTTGAAAGCTCACTCTCTGCATGGGGTGTAGAAGATGTATATAGATGTGCATGGATGACAAGCAGTGGAGGATCAGGCCCAGGACATTTTCGCCTGGAGTAATATATTTATAACTTCATAAATCATAGTAAACCTTAAGAACACATACACCTGTTTTCTTGGGTGGTGAGTATCTCTGTACCTGGCATTTATATAACTTACATGATCTGATGTCCTGTCCAGGATCTTTAACACATTTATTATGGCTGTTGATGAGTCAGCTTGTGACCTTCTTTTTCTGTGAAGTTCAGTAGTTAAAAGTATTTAGCCTGGAAGAAGATACCTGTTTTCAAATTTAAAAAGGGGGGCAAGGGAGAAGTGGTAAAGGAACGCAGTGTTATGCTTCATTGAACTAACATTGACCTATAAAATGTGCTGGTGAGAACAGAAAATGTAATGCACCAATGACTGCAGCCACAGTTTGTTTTCATTCTTTTTGATATTTGATTAAAAAGGTTAAAGCAGGGGAAAGGGAGTGCTAACCTGAAGTGCTAGCTTTCCTATGGCTCCCTGCCATGTTAAGTCAGTGCTGATTTGAAAGGGTCAGGTTCTTTGCTGGCAGGCAGGCGGCAATGAGGAATAAACCCCAGGAAAGCCAGTTTTTACAATGGAGTCATAGATATGGTTATTTTAGGACATGTTTTGCTCTGTTCTGGAGGGTGCCCTCTGTCCCCATGGGCTGCCCACTGAGGGAGTGCAACAGAGTGCTGCTTGCACAAGACATGGGTTTTGCTGAGATAGGCTGAGCAGACGGCAGAGTGTGAGTATGACCAGTCGGGGCGGGGAAAGTATCAGAAAGGTGAGTCAGACAGAGAGAGACACGTGGAGAATGGCACGACTAAATCATGCTTCCTTCACTTGGACTCCAGAACTGGTGGACTCGTGGCCAATGCAATTCATCCAGGCACCGTGACAGTTGCTTTCCAGAGCATAATGTTCAGATCTTTGGTCACTAAAAGAAAGCAAGTAAATGTTGTATGCTGAGTGAACACTGAGAAGGACCTGGCTCCAAGGCATCTGCTTAAGATTTCCACTTTTGCACATTTTCACTTATCAAAATAATTCCTTAATTTGGTTTCAGGGATGAAGGCACTTCAAGATGCATGTTTATGTAAAATCATGATATGAGAAGGAATATTAATTATATTGTAAAGAAAAATGTTATGTATAGTCTCTGGTACAGTAAAATCAATCAGTGTGATTGTTTTGTTCAGTATTTTAAAAATACACTGTGCAGGAGAAATATTAGAGAAACAGCTCACTCTGTTCTGAGATCTTGTGTCCCAAAAGTATGACACTGTCTGTGGTGTTTTGCTCTGCTAAAGTATACCTCATGAAATCTCCTGAAGTATTCCTTGTGCACCTGTGGAGGCTAATGATTTACTCAGACTAATTAAGAAAATTAAATCCTCTTCAAAGAATTATATCCAAACATTCTGCAAATGTTTTGAAACACAACAGCTGCACTCTGCCCCCAGTTGCTCTTGTGAAATCCTGCTGTAGTGAATTAAGGCCACGTGTGAGGACAGGGCTGGACTACAGCCTGTTCGTACTGGCTGAGCAGTTATGGCTTACGTTTACAGCATTTCTTCAGGGAAGTAGGGAGCCCATTTAAAATCCCCACGGTATCAATTGTTCTTGTCTCCACAAAAATCTGTCTTACAGGAATGGCTTGAGATGCAGCAACAAAAGAAGTATGGGACAAATACTGCCATCTTTTACATTCACATAAACAATGAACATGTTTGAATGCAGAGAGGTAAAAAAGCAATCACTGGTTAAGCTCTAGTTGGTCATGCCTGGGTTGTGTGACTACAACTAAGAACAGAATGTAGCTGATTATCCTTATGTGTATGTACAGTCATTTACCATTTGATGAAATCAAGAGGATAAATTGTACCATTGATGGAATTTTTCAAGCTATGTACATGCTGCCTTTTCTCCTGGGTGTTTAGTTAAATGAGGTTTTCCCTTTCCTGCAGGCAAGCAAATTGTTTTCTTTTTCCTTTTGATCTCTCAGGACTCTGTTTTTTAGCCTGCCTGTCTTACCTTAATTCCTTTTGATAAAAGAGCCCTTCTGTCATGCATGCCAAAATTGTTGGACAGGTCTATTTGACGTGTCATGATGAAACTAAATAAGCAGCATTTCAAATGTCTTATATCACTTCATTTTTCCATATGTCTCATAACTAGATTTCACAATATCATGAGTGTCATGATTTTTGGTGTTTTTTGTTGAGCTCCAGCTTCTGGATTTTTTTCCTTAAAATAAACATGAAAATAGCTTACATATCAAGCTCTTGCAGTTGCAGAAAAGCAACCTGCTCAGTTGTATGTGAAAAGCAATTTAAAAGCATATTTATTGTTGATTGGGAGGCCTGATCCATAATTTTAGAATGCTTGGGATTGGTGATATTTCATACACAGCTGTTTGGTTTTTATTAGCAGATAAGCAACAGGACAGGATTTCTGTACTGGAGAATTTCAGATTAGGAATTTAATGACTATTTAGTCACACTTACTGACTGTGCTGTCTTAGGCACATGGTAGTTTTCAACACATCTAGAAATGTAAACTAATAATTTAGCCTATTACTATACAAATGAAATCAATTTTTATGGGCTGGTCAGATGATTTCCTGCTTATGAGTTTTTCTAAACAGGAATGTCTGAGCTACTTAATGGGTGTCGCCTTTAGTCCCTGGGAAATCCCTACATTGAACATTGTATTTTAAGGAATGACTAGAAAAAATAGGATTTGTAAAACTTTTCTAAGACAAAATTTGTTACTAGATATANTTTGGGGGGGGGGGGTGTTCCTTATCAGGCTGTTGTGTGGCTTGGAAGCAGCAACCTATTTTTGTACCCTGTCACTTTTATTTTAAACAAATAAATTAGCATTCAAATTTCCTGTCCTAATCTAATTAACACAGTGTTTTCTGTAGTAAGTAATGGTAGCATCTCCTTTGACTCTTCAGTCAGAAAGTATAGAAAGATACTTTAATTAGTACCTTGATTATTTTTGTCCAAACTAAATTTTAGAAACTAGTTTAAAATATTGGAAAAAGAGTACTATAGGCCTTCAATCTACAACGATTTAAGTGCATATGAGATCTTGATGAACTCTAACAATGTCATTTAGAAATGACAATTCTTTTATTATATTATAACTTATTTTCTTCATTTAGCCATTGCTACTGTTTTTCTGACTTGTGTAGCTTTTCAAGACCTTAATATTAATGCTTTTAATAAATTACTTTCAAGCCAAGGTTTGTTCAAAACCTTGAATTTTGCAGCAGACATCCTGTAATGATAGAGGGGGACTTTTATTTGTTTATCAGGAGTGAAATCAATATACAAGCACAGAAGACATATTTAGCTGTGAATTTGCTGTGGAAGTTACTCTCTGATAGCAGCGACATGCTGTTGTAAAATAGTTTGCATTTCATAACTTCAGTTTTACAGGCATCGTATCACTGCAGCCTATAAAAAAAGAGTTGACCCATTATGCAACTGTTAGAAATGAACTATAAAGGATAATAGGAAATGATAACTTCTAAAGAAGCATTCATACCAAGTGTTTCTATTACCAGTGAAAGTATTTTTACATGTGATTTATAAAATAGATGGATTTATTTCATAAATAAAGGACAGATTCTGCACAAAACTAGATTCTTGGTAACATGCTAAAGATTGTTCCTTTATAGATGTAATACTCACACTGTTCAGTATTTGAATACTTATACATAATTTTCAGATAGGCAGGAATTTCTGAATTTACGATTCATACTCTGGTCTTGTCCAGTTTTTCTTCCAACAGTATCTGAATCTTAACTGTACACTATCTACAAAACCAGCAGTAATCACTGCTGGTTTTTTCCTGGTTGTATTTTCTTCATAATGAAAAAGTAAAAAATATATGCAATAATGGGCATTCATTCTTCATGTATAAATTGAGTAAACTAGATGCCAGGTCCAAATAGTAGTCTTATTTCCAGAACACTTTTATTTTTCTGAGAGTGTTTATTCCTAAAATATTATATGACTTTATCTCTGTGAGAGAAGATGTGTAAGCAACAGGGCAGAAACTTTCTAATGACAAACGCCAAACTAAACACAGCAGGGCTCTAGCAGAAACTCTCATGGAGAATTAGATGATCTTTTTTAATTATCCAATATCAAACCTAGCAGTGACTGAGAAAATACTTCTAACCTGACACATCTATAGTCTGCCTGATGTTTTAGAATGTATTTTGTTTGGACACCTGTTTTTCTGCTCAGTTTCTTCTCCCCCCTGAAAAACCATACAAAACTTGTTCAAGAAATGCAACTATTTTCCCTTAAATTAAACTTCCAGTGCTTTATACAGAAGGTAAAAGAGGCCAAATCCACAGTCAAAATTTTTGAGGTGGCAAGGGTAGGGTAGCCTAGATCAGCTGAGGCTATAAACGCTCACTGCTTAGCTTTTAAATTAAAGAGTAGGTTTTCTGTTTCAGCTCTCCTATTTCTAACCTTATCTTGGTGGTTGTTACAGGTAAAAGCCTCACAGCATTTGTACTCTGAGGTATCCAGGTAAGTATCCTGTTTGATGGTTTGGAGGGTGAAGGTTAAGAAAAAAAAAGGAGGCTTAGAAATAGAGGGGAAAAACATTAAAATAGGCATTGGGTCACAAGCAGAGTGCAGAATATTTGTGTCAGAGGAAAGACTGCTACAGCCCAGCTCCCTATATTTTGCAGATGTACTTAACTTTGCACGCTGATTAAAATCCTTTGAAGCTGACAGGACTGAATAGTTGTGGGTGAATTTAAGCTGATATATAAGTCCTCAAATGCTGCTTATTCCTAAGAATGAGGTTCTATCAGAAGCCACCCTAACTTTTTTCTTGTTTCTGTTGTATCCTTGATAGATATAAGCAGAGCTGGAATTTGTTGAATGTTCCAGTTCTGACCCTGATCTTCCAACATCCCATTTAACTACTCACATGATAAAGTTATTTGTAAATGTTAAATCTTTGCAGGATTATGATCTAAAGGAGTATTAGAGCCTGATCCAACTACTTCAGAGGCCTGCCCTAGATTTTGGTGATCAGTGTATCAGAGCCATACTAAAGGAATTAAGATGCTGCCAGTGCTTAATGAAGATACAGTTTTCCTAAAAGCACAGTTTAGTATTCTAGTATTGACACATCCAGAGCATGTTATACAATGGTTCACGTTATATAGTGTATCTCACCATACTTAGACTAGCATAACTGATGGTTTACAGTGGCTCCAGTAGCCTTCACTTTATTTATGCATTCATAATCCAAATACTTAGCAGTGTAAATATTTCCTCTGTGCAGCTATAGACAGAGGGATGTATTTCCTTATATAATGTGCAAGGCTATGCCATGGAGAAACATAAAATTTTTACTAGTGTCTGTCTGAGATGAGTGGGTTACCTGCTGCAGCAACATGGAGGCATTAGGCAGGCTGCCATGCCCAGAGCCCTCCAGGAGACTAAGCCTTTCTTTAGAGAGGGCAGCATTGCAGAAGTAGAATTACACTTTATAGCACTTCAGCAGCTTGTATATATTAGGCTTTTGTAAAAAATAAAGGAAGAAAATGTTAGAACCCTTTTCCCACTGCTGGTGCAGAAATATTCTGGGGTCTTCTCCTTTCTTCGATCTTTCATTTTACTTCTCTGCCTTCCCTGTGTCAGGAGAAATTTCCCTTTATTTCACAGGTGTGGCAAGCAGGACTGGGGAAATGATACAAGGAGAGATTTGGCCCTTTTGTCTTTCACCAGCTGGCAGGAGATACAGTCTGTGGAGTATTGCTGAAATGTGAACGAGGTGATTGAAGACTAGGCAAAAAAAAAAATTTTTTTGTGGTGAGTCCTTTTTCTGCATGTGAGAAATCTGCTAATGGACTAGAAAGACTGGAGGCCCAGTAAAAGTAGGCAACATGCTAGACTGCAAGACTTTATGTAAAGGAAAAAAAGAAAAGGTATTTCCTTTTCCCCACATGGTTTGCAATTTATCT
>WAAD01000997.1:195578-209293 GCA_013389945.1 Fregata magnificens | reverse complement strand
GAACTCCGTGGAAGGGGGATGAAGCTAAATGGGTGTTAGTCTTGTGAACTTTTTGTATGTGCAAAAATGTGCTCATGCTGCACCCCTTCAGGTTAGGAGACAGAGTTCCCTCTGGAGGAAGAACCCCCTGCTAGCAGGGAGCTAGTGAGACTATTTCAGGCCCAAGTTAGGGAAGAAGCTTTAATCTGACCTGTTGCTTTGGGAAGCCTTCTCTCCCTCCTGAGTAAATCATCAGCCTGTGGTGACAAGTTTCCCAATTTACTACCTAAGTAGGAGCCTCTGAGTATGTGGTGTTGGTGCTTCTTTTGGAACTATTTCTGGTATAATTGACGGATTCTTGCTTCTTGAGCATTTCTTAACCAAAGGTCAACTGATATATTACTCCTTGGTGAGTGTTTGGTTTTATTGTTCTATCTGACAGGATATATATCAATGGCAGTTTGTTGTGTTTCCTAATTTGCCTTGTCTTGATGAAGTTTGCTTTTGTGACCTTCCTGGAAAGGTAGACTGAATTACCTATGGATGGGATGTGACCAAGCTGAACTTTAGCTGCTTTGCTCTTTGTATCCGCTTCTGAACTGACCACATCAGCATAGGGGGGAAGGTGGAAAGGAGAAACTAAGCAAGTTAACCTCCACAGAAGAGGGTGAAGAGGTTGTTTAAGAGCACAATACAAACAGGGGCCTTGGAAGCAATACTGGTGTCCAGCGTCAGTTTATTTTTTGTTCTGTACCGTATACATCTCATTTCACTCCATCTAATCTAAAAAATGCATTTGCATAATGACTTTTTGTTAAATAAAAGGTACAGTGTTGAACTGTTTAATTATACTTTGGCTGACTTGCATGTATTTTCAAATCCTTATTTCCTAATAACTTTAAAGGAGATGGAGTTTGCCAAGGTCTCTGTTTAATTATTTTACCTATGTTTACTTGGGGAGTTTTCTTTTTAATCCAATTTCCTCCCTCTTTCCCTCTTCTTTCCTTCTTCTTTCCCTCTTTCCCCTCTGCAGAACACAACAGGCATTGAGATGTAGGCAGATGTCCAAATCTATTTTAAAGCAAAATTTTAAATCAAAACTTCTTGCAGCTATAGGGTGAGGGTCACATGTACTTTCCCTGGGTCAGCAGGAACACTTACGATGACATTGCAGACCCATTTCTCTTTCCTCTCTCAGTAAATATATGCATAATGTAGAGCTATAAAAATGTTTATTTTTCAGGAGAAGTCGAGGTTACCTTGTCCCTTACAGGACCAGTTGAAAGAACTTTGGCTCAGAAAAAAGAAGGAAGGTAGGCATATCGTACCTAAGAACCTTAATTTTTTTCCTGATTAACAACAAAGACTTAGCAAAGCATGTCTAGATTTTGCAGTGTTGACAAGCACCTTCATTATTACCATAATAATATCACTTGATATCAGAGGCAGAGAAATGTGGAACCTGAAATGCCATTCAGAGATGGGAGAAATCATGACATTTTGCAGATACCAACATACCCAAAGCTTTTGTAAGCGCTAGTTCATTGTTCACACCTTCTGCCAGTTTTCCATACTGAACCCACGGTAAGCCTGTAGTGACGTAGAAAGGTAGATACTTTGAACAAAACTTGTAGTAGAAATAGATGTTAACAGATCTGAAGCTGCATTTGTAGCTGAACACATTCTAGTATTTTGATTTTTTCCCCTGATGTTTCTATGGTAGTTATCCTTGTATGTTTTTCAGCTGCTTTTGAGTTACTTTGCTGTACTGCTGGCTGTGAAAGTGAGAGAACAGCTTCTGCAGATGAAAGGCCAGCAATGATAGCATTGGAATGTGACCTCGAATGTTTATCAGAATGACATTGTCTGTCAGACGATATGGCATTCTTACTTTTCCAACTGCTTTTGGCATGGAATCAGGTCAGTTCAGGATGGGGGCATATATTGCCATGCCATGCATATGCCCATAAATGGTATATTAAGACTCTTAATATGAAGTTTGCTTAGTTAATATGAAACAGGTTTCATTTCAAAAGCCCTCTCTTGTTTGTAGATATTTAACATGTTCCTCTGTCACTTCCAACCTGTTTTAAAAGTCTGCTTGAAAGAAACCACTGGGATTAGAGAAAGACTGGTTATTCTCTCTGAAAAAAAATTGAAATAAATATCAAATGAGGATAATTTTCTTGCAGTGGATCATGGGTATTCTTCTGCTTAATAGACCAAGGTCTCATAAACTTTCTAAGTGATTATTCTTTCCTGCCTCAGATTTGGGAAGTGACTGAAACAATACCAGAAAAGAAGCTGTTATCTAAAAGATAGATTTTGAACAAATGATGTTACTTGGGTGTAATCTCCATAGCTTCCTTCTCCCGATCTGCAACTGAAAATAATGGAGGCAAGTGTTTGGTGGATAGACTGTGAGGGTGAAAGGTGTGACTAGGTGTAAAACTATGTCAATTCTGTTCTCAGCCTGGCCCTTGGCTTGCGCTGTGAGCATTTATTTCGTTAAGCCACAACATCCACAGCTGCAAAACAGGGCAAGACTCAAGAGTCCTCAGAATAAAAAACAGAATAAAAATACTATTATTTCTATGGTACTGTTTCTAAGATGTTAGAGATTTGAAATTTATTTGCAGATTGTGTCCCTCAGGATATTCCAAAGGGTCAGGAATATTTTTGGGTTTTGTTGGTGCATACAGATTAGGACAACTCATGCAGGTGGGGCTGCCTTTAAACTAAATGGTTGAAATGCCAGAAATTTGTTGCTTTTACATCTGGAGAAAAGGAAATACTTCTACTGCTCTTCTTTTACTGTGGACAGTGGAAGAAATTCTGTCGTTGTTTCCATGATGAATCATGCGGATAGTAGTTATGCAGTAGTTAAAGTTTTAGGATGAAACTCCATTCTTAGTTTTTGATAATGCTTCTGCTCTTGAAAGGAGAATTGAGATTGCTTGTGCTTTGTATTCTGCTTCCATCTCTTAATTTTTTTGCGGATGAATACGCTGGGTGATGTTTATGGATGACTATTTGAACAGCATTCATTTTCGTGCATAGAAAATGTAACGATCTCTGATATTCTAGAGCTGAAAAATTAGCAGTGAGTTAGTAAATAAGTAAGTTGAAAATGACAATTTTAGCCAGTTACGTCTTTGTGTTTCCAAGATAGTTTCTTATGCAAGGTAAAAAGATCAAGCATTTCTTCATAACAATGCCTACCCCAGACCAAAGAAAAGCAGCAGCAGTTACACGTTTCAAATCTCCATCATAAGCCTGTTTGTTTGCTTTTGAAATATAATATTGTGTTAGAGTAATTACAGAAATAGAAAGCATTTCAGAGTGAATGAATGAGCAAAATACTCTTATTCTTGCTGAACAAGTGCCTAAGTGCTTCCAATGACAAGGTGAACAATTTCTAATGTGTTCCTTATCTAGAAAAGAAGAATCAGTCTAAACAGTATTTTGACTCATCAGTCAAGTTTTGAGCATGCTCATAATTTTCTCACTAGTTTTGAATCCTGTCTTTGGGAAGTGCCTGGACTGATTGGCTGAGTCATTTTCTGGTGATTAAGTGGTATGTCTGAACAGGAAACATACTGCAAAAGGCTTAAGGGTGTTTATAAATAGAAAATGTTCTGAGGGAAAATCTTTACTCAGAAAGCAAATTGTATTGATACATGACTGCATAGATGTTGTCTGTTGTACAAGACCAGTATTTTTTAATGGAAAATTTTATTTCTTTTTTAAAAAAACTTTAATTACTTAATACTATTTCTTTACATCTTTATCTTACTCAGATGAATGTGTAGGGACAGTAATCACTTTTAAACTTCAAAATAAACTGCCTTGATAGCTGACCTTTTGTTCTCAAGGCCTATGCTTTTGATTCCAAGAACACATATTTCTTTAAATTTACTCTTGTTAAACTGACAAAAATCCTGATTTACTGTGCAATTCCTATGTACTTTCTTCTGTGATACAGTATGTATACGTCATACGTCATACATACAAAGGGAGCAAGGAATGGGATACAGAAGCTAGGAATTCCTGCGTTAATACTGCTTCTGCCATTGTTAAATTAGTGAGTTGCCTTAGACAAGTTTTCCTCACATTTCCCTAGTTTTTCCTAAGACTGTCATTTATCTTCCCTTTGTTCTTCTGGAAAGGTAGGATAAAAGTTACTCCCCCATTTCAGAATGGTATTTTACCACATGCTGAATATAAAGCTTAATAGGATACCATATGATTCCCTTGAAGTCAACGACTTTGTCCACAAAACCAGGAAGGGCATCATTTTTTCCCCTCTCCAGTTAGCAACAATCTTAGCATCCGTATCTGGTCATATTACACTGTAACTTACTGACAAACTGATCATTTGACTGAAAAGAGCAGTTCTGTCATTCATTGTTTAAAGAGGAGCTACATTGTTAACACAGGAAAAAAATATTGTGGACAAGTAATGGAACTAAAATCAAACTTTCCTGATTTATAGCCGGATCCAAAGCTAACCAAAGCCGGTGGGAGTCTTTCCATTGACTTAATTAAACTTTGCATATTTGTCCACAGAAGTGCTAGCAATACAGCCCAGCCAGGCCCTGGGAGGTTCTCCAACCCCTTGTTCTCAACTGACCTTCTTTGGCTGGCGTACAGAGCTGCTAGGGTGAAAATGGTACTACACACAGTACCAAGGGCAGGCTGAAGTAAAACCTGAAACAAAAAAATGCTGTAGGAAAACCCTCACTGAAAAAGAAAAAGCTAAATATAAATAACACTAAATGGTAGCAGTATTATGAGTTCTTTTGCCTCCAGGCAAGCGCCTATACATTTATAAATAATGACAGGCAGACATTAGTTTAGTTTAAGATGCTTATTGACGCTTTGTAGACTTTTAAGCAAAACAGAAGGTAAGAATGGGCAAGTTTCCAAAATCTGGGTATATTGTGAAATAAAAAAGTACATATAAGTTTTCTCTCCATGAGTGCACAGTGCAATATATGTGTTGGCTAAAAATCCTACTACTGTACACTAAAAAAAAATCCTACTCTATCACCGCCTGGAGTAAATGATAAGAAAAGTGGCAGGGCTCATGAAGGAAACCAGCCATTTAATTCAATTAATTAAAGACTGAAGTCTGCTTGAAATGTAGAACTTTTTTTTAATAAAGGAAGTTTCATCTGTAAAGTTTCACAGTAAACCATTCTCTGAAACAGTCTGTTAGATAGCAACTGTATTTTATTGAAATTTAATATGAATTATCCATGTGTATCTAAACTTTTGTTTACTGTCTGACAAGAAATATTTGTCTGTGTGGGTGAAAGGCCAGACAGTGATCTCTAGATCACCGGGAAGTATTGCGCTACTGTAAATAAACCATTTGAAACCGTGAAGTTATTTCAAATTGATTTTTTTTTAATACTGAAAATACCTTTTAGTCTTTCGCTTATACATTGTTCAACAGTATGTTGGTGAATGGATGATGCCAGATGCATGTCTTGAAAGAGCGGCATAATCACTGCTCATTAAGAAATTGCAAGGATGCGATATAGCTAAAAGAAGCACTTCACATGCAGAAAGAAGTGCTTTCAAATCAGGAAAGTTGGAAGGCAAAGGAAGACTTTTCAGTTGTGCTGACTTTCACAGGTCAATCTCATGTATGAGTTTTAAATAATCTATGAAGGGCACTTAAAAGAAATGCCAGTTCTGTGAACAACATGGAGCAATCATACAACAACCTGATGGACTAAATTTCTGCTCAACAGGATTTCCCCTGGGAACGTGGCAGTTGTTAAATATCTTCATTTCAGCTGTTGTGAAAATGCACTTGTGCCCAGGCTTTGTTTTCTCCTCAAGTGCTGCTGTTACCATTGCAGAGAGTTCAAAGTGGTTTTGCTCTCGGTATGCTCCTCCTTCACCAGCTGAAATCTGATATTTCAGACTCTGGGTATGCACAAGCAGGAACGGTGGAGGCATGCCAACTGCCCCGTTAACAAATTTGCAGATGCACAGGACGGGGTTTTTTTTAAATTAAAGAATACCTTTTTTTTATGCTGGCACTAAGACTGGAAAGCTATTGGCAGATGGTGCAACTCTGAAGAGGTCTCTCTTTAAGCTACACTTGTTTGTTTGAAGTTGCTAACATGACATGTTTAAGTACTAAATTATGGAGTTCATAAAAATATTTTACAGGTTGTCAAGAACAATATTGCTTGTGCTGTGATCCAGTGAGATCACATGAGCTAAGAAAACCCAAGCAACAGAAAGGAGGCTGTTCAACAAGCCCTAGTGTTACCCTGGGTGCTGGTGGCAATTCATGAGGTGGCACCTCTCTGTCAAGCGCTAAGCCAATAGCCAAGTGGTGGTAGGAAACGTGGTGCTGCAGAGCCTGCCGCCTCGGAGGGAGGCAGCAGTAGGGGCTGAATTACCTGCAACATCTTTGAAATCTCTGAAGCTTATGGCAGGGAGGAGAACGACCATGACCTTATTCCACATGTGGTCTCAACACGTCAAATGCTTGCTGTAAAACTTCTTTTGCTCTGCCAGGTGGGCTATAGCAGTTTTCTTCCCTCTCATAAGCAATGTTGAAGAGTGTTGTGTCCTCCTGAGCCACTCTGAATTTGGCAGATGGGTTTTGGTAGCACTGATGTCTGCGCATGGCCTGTGTCTGTATGGCAGCACTGAGCTCCTCTGGGAGTGGAGGCATTATGTAAGGCTGAGCTCTTCCCTATAGGTTTATGGAAAACTGACAATGCTGGAAGGGGGCCAATTTAACTGGGAAACTGAAGTTGACTAAGCTTGAACAACTTAATTATCACATAAGGTTAAAGAAGTAAATAGCTTTAGGCCTCATTTAAGAAACCAGGGATGAAAGGCTGGAAACAGGAATAAGCCGCTTTTTTTCTGTGATCAGATAAGAAAGAGAAATCTTCAGTGCTGCTGTTGCTGGATATAAAATAAAAAAACCTGAAGTTGCAGTGGGTAGTTAAAAACCAATTAAACTTTCAAGAACATATTCCTGAGTAGCAGTTTGAGAACACTGTTGTAATTTTTACCCAGAAAGAAGCCCAATCTTTTGAGGATAAATTTCCTAAGGTTAAGGTAGTGATTAGAGACCTATAACTCAGAACTTTATAACACCAGGTTTAGGAAAAAGTCTCTTTTGTTTCTGTACTGTGGGTAGCCTATCAACGCCATAAATATCTTTAGCTTTAGCAGTTGTGTTGCTGTGCTGCTATCTGGCCTCTGGTGAGGACTGCAGAATCCTTGCTTTTAACAGATGTCTCGGTCTTTTTTTTGTTTTTGCAGTTGAGTGAGGTCAGAAGAAAAGTTGGTTATGGGTTTAAATGAGCATAGGATTGACTTCGGTGAAAGGTAGGAGACTGGCTGAAATTTTCTTTCTTACCAATAAGCATAGTAGTGAAAAATGTCAATATGCATATTTCATTGAGCATAACCACTTAGCTCCTGAACCATGACAACAACTGAGTATTTTTGAACAAAGTTTACATATGCAAATATTTGTAACACATATAAATCAGATTGAAATGCAAACCTACAGGTAAACCAAATTTTTATATGCATCAACACTTTTCTTGCTGAACTATATGTAATCATAATATGCACAATTTCTGTGGAACCTATAGGTCCTTAGTTATTCCACTCTTATTGACAATATCCTTTGGAAATCCGTATCAACATTATCTTGAAGAAGGAGTAAATATGCGAGTAAAAATGTCAGTGACATTAATTGTCATTTCCTACAGAATTCAGAACATGGAAAGGAACTTTAGAAGCTGTAATTATACATTGGCCAGAGTCCTAATTATGACATGACATTAAAATTCACATTTCTTCTTCTTCTTTGCCCAGACCACGAGTTTGCATTTTAGTTGCACTATAATAGTCTCCAAGTGCATCATGGCTACATTTCATGTTTTTATATAAATGCTGATTGTAAATGGCTTTAAACATGCATAACTCTTGTTTCTTAGCAACCTTATTTTTTAAACAAAGGGGGGTTGAATACATGTAATTTATTTATTTTATGCTGTCAAAACAGACAATAATGTATAACAGACAAAACTGATACCCAGCAGTTGCTGATTGTTTTCTATTGTCTCCATAGAGCAAGTTAGAAACATTTGTGTTAGATAATTTTAAAAAAAGACTACATCTTCTTCCTAGCCATGCCTTCCTGGCTAAGCATGAGAAGCGATGTCATCTTTTCTTTAATATAGCATGATGCAGCACAGTAAATAATCAGTCACTAGAATCTCCCAAAGTAAACTCTGGAATTGACAAAGAAAGTACCTTCTTCCCCAAGAATGAAAAAAAAGAGATTTAGCATTAAACTTCTAACATGGGTTTGCTCATGCATATGGAGTCATATTCATTAAAGAAACAATTACAATAGCACAGACTAACTAGAAGTGTTTAACTTAAAAATGAAGAATGAGAATCTGTGAAACTGGAAGCATGGCGATTAGAAGCGTTGTGGTTTCATCCTTGAGCTAGGCGAGTATGGCTGAGCGTTCAGCTGTCTGAGAAACAGTAATTTCCCTAAAATATCTCTGCACTCAGACTTATCCTGATGGTCCTCACTGGTTCGAACTCTCTGTCATTCTTCCATTAATGACACTCAGGGAAGACTTTGTTCGGTAACACCCACAAAACATAAATAACATTTAATTAAATAAAGTCTCTGCTAAGATTTAATATGCTAACATCAAAGCATCTGGAAAGTGATCTTTGTCTCTGACAGAAGGTTTCCCACAGACAAGAAATAATCTCAGGTTCTTGCTGACAACACATACAGAATGGTTAATTTGTGTTAAGCATGTGTTTACGGAAGATTCTCTTTATTCACTGACAGTCACATTCTAGGAACTATTTTCATTCAGGTGTGTGCTAAATACACAAGTCTTCTGTGTTGTTTTTATTGGTTTTTTAGGTTTTTTTCACAAAATTTCCCCAACATCTCTATCATAGATCAGTATATTTTTCTCCTGATATAATCTGAAGCAACCTAGCTGGCTGTTTTGCAACGTGACATCCTTTAAGCAGCTGACAGTTACCAGCTCATGCAGACGTTTTAGTGCCCTAGCAAAGCAGAATCTATTTACCAGCTGTATGCAGCCTGGAATCATTTGGCTTGAAAGACTGTGCGTTAACTTAAATTTCTTTATCACTTTAGCTGACATTTAAGTTTCACTTTGCTCTGCAAAGTCTTAATCTGAAATCAAGTATGACCAAACTTAGAGTACATTTTCAGGGAAGGTGTTAGCACAGCAGTGCAGGAAGGAAATCTTATCAGCTTTGTTGAGCTTGGTCGGTTAGTTTTACGGAGAGTCGTTTGTCAGCAGAATCCAAAGCAGCAAAGCTGCAAGTACTAGCTAGGAAAATGAGGCCTGATCCAAAGCCTATTGGAATCCATGCAAAACAATGTTTAATTACTTGATCATTTTCTCTCTGAAGTCAGTGAGGTGTTGACATTTGTTTCAACAGGAGAAGTAGCTCTGTGCCTTTGATATTCTCTCGTATGTATTTCTCAGAGTAGTGACTCCTGCAAATCAAAGCAGAATCAAAACTGTACCTGAGCACAGAAACCCAAATGTCAGAAATGAAGATATGAAGTATCTGTGGAATAAAGCCCTTAGGGCACTGAGGACTCAGCATTAATAAAATGAAGACTTTTAGTGCAATAATTATGATAATCCTTAGGGAAGATATCCAAATATATCCCTGTGGAAGACTAAATCTTTCAACAGCTGACTAAAAGACTGGCTACAACAAGGACAGGGGAAAAAAAAAGCAAATGCAACTCTTTATAATAATGATTTTGTCTACCTTTCATAGTCCACCTTATTTGATTATCTGTCAAATCTTCTCAAAATTCAAATATACCTTACAAAATGATATGTGCCCCAAGAGAAGTTTCAAACTTTTTAAGGCTCTGGTTGTTGCTTTTCAGAACTCAAAAAATGTTTCCATGGTTTGTAATTACAACATCACCAAAGCTGACATTATCCCTCACATGAAGTGAAATGACACTGAGAGGTGATTCTGTTGTAGGAATAAATATGGAATTATAATTTTATGCCTTACTAAAATGAGAGTCATCCTAGAGAGCGTGAGGCTCTCAAAGAAGGAATTTTTGGATTCGTAAAGTGGAGATTTTGAAGAGGCTGGTGCTGGCTAGCTGGGCACTCTCTGTATGAGATTGCAGTTATCAAAGTGTCTTAGGAAATGAATCAGTTAATATTGAATGATACTGGGAGGCAGAGATCATCCTGTGCTTGGATTTGGTGTATTATTAGAAATTTCACATCAGTAAAATCCTTTTTAGCTTCACGGAGATTTAACCAGCAAAGACATGTGATCCAGAGAGCGGTATNTAGTTTATTAGAGCTTGCCCTCTTAAACGATAGAGGCAACACAGGGCAAATACAAATCCTGGCAGTTCTGTGCTAACGTGGGAGAGCCCTACTACTGTTACTGCAGCAGAAGCAGTGAGTGTGTGAGAAACTGCTAACATGAGAAGGGTAATGTCATGAAGGACCCATCCCCAAACTTCCCTAACAAATGAATTTGTAGTCATCTGTGGGAAGAGGACTAGAAAATCAGCTAGGTATGTTTTGTTGCTTCTGTCTGTTTTTTTAATTAAGAAACAAAGATCCTGTGGAATAGTTTAAATATTCATTATTTACTAATGACCCAAAGTGTTCTGAGCTGTTCCTCAATAGACATGTATAAATCTGTTAATGTGTTTAGAAACTCGAACAGAAATGTTGCTTAGAAGGTGTCTCACACTAGAATAGTTCTATTATATGCTCAGGGTATTATCCGATACATTCAGGATTGGGTAGGAAGGGCTATTTCCTGCACATGTGGTAAGAAAATCCAGCTATTCCAGGTCCAGGAAAATGATATGCTCCCACATAAAGAATTCAGCTTCCTTTCCTTAGATCTATTTTCTTTTCTGCAATCTATAAAGCAAAATTCCTTTAAAAGAACCACTCTAATGGCTTTATATGTTCATTTAAAACAAAAAGCATTACTGAAGGAAGAGAATAAGAAAATTTGTATTTAACTACTGATTCTCACCAGAGATGAATATGACGACAAACTTCAAACCAAGAGCAGGAAAATACCTATGCTACCCATAATGGCCTTTCATGTGATGTAGTAGAATGTCAAGGTTTTACCCTCATATGAGGCCCTTCACCCTCATAAGCCCCCATGAGGTAAGGAAGTCTTATTACCTTAACTGTATAGATCATGAACTGATAACACACCATGTATGCATGACTTCTCAAAGTCATAAAGGAGCTGAGTGGAGGAGGAGGAGGGAGATCAGCATGGTCTCCTGAGACCCAGGCTGCGACATAACAACCAGACCGACTGTTTTGTATAAAAATGTTCAGTTAACTTTGAAGAAATCCACAATTAATCAGAAAAGATCGGACAGGTTGTTTAAATACCACAAGAAGGGTTTTTATTGTGTTGGATATGTAGATAGTATTAAATTTACAAGAATTTGAATAGATAGGCTTGCACATGTCAGGAAAGGGAGTGCTTTATATAATTGGCCACAGTGAGGGGATGAACATCCTACAGCGGAGTTAGCAGGCATGGCTTTATACTAGTTGATAAGGCTGGACTGTTTTTGATAAGGGCTGTTCTTATTCCTTTTTCCTATCCTTTCGACGGGGGAGAACAGGCTAGGACTGAACAAAAAGAAATTTACAAAGCAGCAGCAGTTAAAAATAATGGGTTAGGAACTTGGTCTCACTAGAAGGGGAGGCTGCGCAGCACCCAGGGAAGTCACTATTTCCCTTTATGGTTGCGTGTCCCACGCTTCCCACGCTTCACATAAGGGAGGGTGGGCTAGGGTAGCTAACCGAGCCACATGTAATGCCAAATTTGTGGTTCTTGATTAGTGTTTATTAATCTAATCTTTACTGAAGTATGTTCATCTTAGCCCAGAGTTATCAGACTGTATCTTAGTTATGTTTTCCTTTGGAGAGAGGTAGGTGTGACTGTGAATAAAGAATTTCTTAATTCTGGTTAAGTAACATCTAATGAAACATAATTTTAAAAGATGTTTATGGTAAAAGTTAAGATTAGTGAGTGTGAACTATGCATTCACCTTTTGGCCATTTTCAAAGCTCAAATATTTAAGAACAATCAGTAAATATACTAAATATAGTTATTAGAATAGCAAGGTCTCTGGTGGTCTTCATGCAGCCCCTGCCATGTCTCCCTAGGGAGCACATAAAAATTTTGGAAGGACTTGGCAGGAGATGGTTGTCTTTTTATGGCCTTATTAACTTTTTCTGAGAAGAGTTGAGGGAAAAGGACAGCTGGTAAAGGTGACGAGATATATGGGAGGCCAGTGCTGTAAGCATCTTTCCTAACCAAGAAGGAACATCTTTCCTGAAGAAGGAAGTTTTGGAATATTTCCAAGGAAGGGTTAAATTCTTTTTGACTGTGTATTTCCTGGGTTCTCTGTGGAGGAATCTTGCTTCCATGTGGCTCTCCCTGCTGGACTGAAACTAGGAAGACTTGTACAAATCATGTAGATATTATTTCTTTCATATACACAACCTCCTTTGCTAACTACAGATCACTTTTGCTGGAAGTTAGCCAAGAGCATTTTCTCATTCCTTGTTCTTGCCTTCCTCAAGGCTGCTAAAGAAGATAGCCTTTTAGATAACAGGGAAGCGGTACGCACCATTATTTCTATATTCTAGCTTTTATCACTTTGAGGAAAAAGTATATTTAATCTCCCAAAGTTAAATAAGCAGATAAACATACTGCAATTCAAAAGTTAATGATTGAGTAAAACTTGCGTTCAGCCAAGCACAATGCAAGAAGCTAGAAGACAAATTTCAACCCGAATGAGAGGTATTTTCCACAACAGAATTCTTACCTTGAGGTCAACAAATTATTTTAGAGAGTTGGTTAAATGCTTGGCTCATTAGAGATGGTGTTACATTCACCTGTGCGTGGATAAATAAGGCCACATTCACACTTGTTTTCTCTCCACATTTTCCAAAGCAACTTTAAATTTGGCTCAGGGCAGGCAAGTGTGAAAAAGGTCAGGTAGCTCATGTCATGGCAGGCTAGGGTCCTGCTTCCTTGTTCTGCCGCAGCCTTCTTCAAGGTCACTTAAGATACAGTGTCTGTGTGGCACACGTCAAAATATTTATGGATGTTTTAAGTTACCTAGAAGTAGGCCCGCTGAGGTTTTTATCAAAGCTTTAGGTTAGTTGGTACGAGCTTTAGGTGTGGAGCATTTTACCCTCCCTGTCACAGCAGTTCAAGTGAATCCTAGTTGTTTTCCTTTGATCTTTTTTCATGAAACTTCTACCATTAGCAAGGTGGTGCTGGTGTTGATGGATGTCAACGGGTTGTAGTGTAAATGCTGTTAGTTACATTAGCCGTCAATCCTGAACTTTCTTTCTAGTAGTTTTCCATTTACTTGCTGACCTACATCTTCTTACATCTCCTGAATGTATGGCAGCCTTTAAGCTTCCTCAAACACAGAACCTAAACAGCCAAGAGAAACCATTTCCGAGTTCCCTATTTCGCGCTCTGCCGGATGGGCCGACACACCCCGGCTTCCCCACTTTCCAGGTGGCGCCTTCTCCACGGCGGGGGGCGGCAGCGGGGGACGCCGCTCAGGGCCGGACCGGGGCCAGCAGGTGAGCCCCGGCCTTCAGCCGGGCTGCGGG
>WAAD01000997.1:117017-195191 GCA_013389945.1 Fregata magnificens | reverse complement strand
CTGAGCGCGGAGGGCTGCCCGGCTGGCGCCCGGCTGAGCGCGGAGGGCTGCCCGGCTGGTGCCCGGCAGGGCCGGGCTTTCCTTGCGGATGTGTTTTTGCCGGCCGCGGTGCTTTCGCAGCTGAGGGCTGTACCTGCCCCCTGCGCGTCTGCGGCACCGCAGGGTAACTTCGTGGGCTCGCTCTCGCGCTGTGTCGGAGGGCGACGCAGGAAAAGAAAAACTGATCTTTTAGCTTCGTAAGTACCCTGGGATTAAGACAGCAGAATGCTTTCCAAAATGTGTTACAACACCGAAGTGGGCTATTAGTTTGGACGCGTCTTAATGAGTGTGTTTATCAGCGTAACGTCCTTCTCTGCTCACCTTTTGGGCTAATTGAATATGGCATCTGTTGGGTTTTTCTTTGTGCTTTGAAGTATGTCTTAACCTATGATAGTAATTGTCTTGTCATGTTCACTGCGTTTTTAACGTGTAAATTCAGCATGTGACTTGAATTCAGATAGTTGGCCGTGGGTTGGCTCGAAGACTGATGATTGTAGATTTATTTGCCCCTAGGCTTATAGGGTTGAACCAGTATCAAAAAGTCTTAAGTTCTCTCTCAAACTTATCGGAAAAGATCTGGAGGTCTCTGCCGACTTTAAAAGCCGTTTACAATTGGCAGCCTCGCTGGTACTTTCAGCCAAAATGCCATCCGGGCGTGGAAACCAAACTGCATTCTTGTATCTGAAGATGGTCCCTGCAGGTCAAAACTGAGGCGTGTTGGCACGGCCAGGAAACTTCATAGGAGCGTGGACTTCTCTCTTTCTGGTTTTTTGTTTTGGTTTGGTTTGGGTTTTTTTGTTTTTGGCCTTAGAGACTCTAACTCTTGTAATAAGGTGGAGCGGTGCAGTCTCGTGCCACCAGGCCCAGCTGGGGTGTAGCTGCCCCCTCCCTGACTCTGCTGTTGGTTTTGAGGAAGTTCTTAATCTCTCTGTGACTCAGTGTCCTAATCTTTAAAATGGCTTAATAAGGCTTGTCACGCTTGCCTCCCAGGGATATTAACATCTAATTGATGTTCATGAAGTACCTTGATCTGGGGGAAAAGAGGGCATCTTGCTTCCCTCATTTCGCCACTCTGTATTGGTTGCTAATTATATACATGGGTAGAAAACAGGTTATCCAACAACCAAACTGGAATTCATGTCTGTTATCATTTACACAAACACTCTAAATAAGTGTATGTCCATGTATACTTAGTTTGAAGTTATCCGGGTATTTATCTAAATACAGTGGGTTTTATCCTTTCTGAAGGATGCATCTGAAAAGTGCACATCTAAAATACTGTACTGAAGCATCAGCAAACTTTTACTCCTAACTCTAGAGATATTACACAGTTTTTCTCTGTGTATTATGAGGTCAGTAAACATTTTAAGAATTCAGATTGTGTTGACTCACTTAACACTCAACACATCCTTGATCTTAGTCTTATTCAGACTGAATCTTATGTTCCGTCTCAGTTTTTGTCATGTTTCGCTTCTTTAGAAACTTGAAAAATGTACAACAATTTTACCATTCTCTGCTTGAAAATACAAGTTGTCTTCAAAACACAAGTGCTGTATTTGTCTGTGTAACCATTTTACTTGCTGTCCAAAGCAGTAATTAGCCACTTTACTCCCCTGACTTGAGCCTCACGCCACCTCCTCCTTATCACTGCTGCCTCCCTCCTCGGGCAGATAGCAGAGCCTGCAGTGGCAATAGCTCAGGGCTAGGGTGATGGGGTCACCAGCAACATATGCCAGACGACATCAGTATTCCCTAAATCAGCTGGTATGAATGGACACGCCTACTCTACAGCACAGGCATAATGGTTTGTTTCAGCTAAAGCCTTGGGTTGAGAAATTCTCAGTCCTTTTCCTACGTTTTGGATTCTTCATACCATAAGGCTGTGTGCTGGGAGGCTGCTTTATGATGAGGCTGACTAGCCAGGTACCACCGCATTTGACTCATGCATTTTATTCAGTTCTTCTTTTCAAGATTGTTGCTGCAAAACATATATTATCCCCCACGTTAAACAGACCTGTCAAGTTGATACCTGACAAATAAAGGTTTTAAAATGCTGCTTGAGATTGATTAGTGCTGTGCTCTTCATAGTACTAGAAAAAGATATTGGAGATGCAGCTTATACTGTGTGGTGGAGAAATGAAGTTCTGACGGGAAACTGAAGGATGCTGCATCCAAATTCCTCTTGCCATGTGGCCTGCAGTAAGTGATGTGACTTTTCCTGCCCTATCTGTAAAGCTAGGTGAATTCTTCGCAAACCAGTAAAATATACAGAAATAAGAAGTTGTCTCTGTTCGAAACTCTGAATTTTTTTTTTTTTTTTTTGTTCTTAGTTTCCTTAATGCTGCCCTAAAGATAGACAGCAGTAAAATATCCCTGATATCAGGGTGGTGGTTGCACTGCTGTTTGTGAGGAGTTCAGGTTTCCTTCAGTTTTGTCTAGAGTCTAGAGGTAAGGATGATCTGAAAAGACTTTGTTTTCTCTAAGATATTCTGAAGCAGACTTTTCTTGTCTTCTCCTGACTCCTGTCCCGTTCCTTGTAGAGATGAGAGAGCCTATTTTTTGGCTGGGGATGTTCCGTAAGTGTAAGAAACCATAAAACAAGAGAGGCGATTGCTGTCCGGTTTCTCCGTGAGCATGCTTTAAGTCTTTCACCTCTTTTAGCACATACCTTGTATCTACTCCAGCTGTCTCACTGCTCTGGTATTTTATAATTAGCATCTCGAAAACTCAAGGGAAAACTTTCAAATGCTATATATTTCCCATTGGGACTCTTCCACGTGGCTGTAACATTTGTTGTGAGTCCTTGGTAACGTGTATCTGTTCCTCAGGAGTCCTTTGTCTTGGTTTGATTCCCCTGGTGTCAGCAGAAAAACTCTGTTTCTTAGTGGAAGAGGCTTTGCTTCTTAGGGGCATGGTGTGTTTTGATTCCCTTAAAATGAAGACAGTTTCAGAAATTGAGGTCTGCCTCCCCGTATGGTCCTTCTGTTTTCTCAGCTTGCTCGCCTGTTGTGTTCAGAGCCAACGAGCTACAGGAAGGCTGAGGGGTTGCTTGGTATGCCTGTACAGGCAGCCCGGCATGCGTGTATCTGTATAATACATGTGTACTTGTATAATATACATTTAGCGTGTGCATTCTGTATGTGAGCAAATTGTTTCTTTGATGCACCTTTTCTTTTCAAGCTCTTTCTGTGTGCGGAGTCCATTAATTTGAAAAATGCAGCCTCTGTTCTGTGTCTGGCACCCTGACTGCTAGGGGGTGGCACGCTGTTTGATTTGCTCATCACTAGGACCAGTTTTAGAGGTGTTTATGTTGCAGATTGACTCCTTCAGAAGTGGTATTAGTAGTTCGGGGTATTCCAGCATGGTACATTAGACTGTTTCCAGAAAATATAGATGTTCTAAATTAAGGCTATTAAGTGTCCACTGATTCAGTGACCATGCAGATACATAGTTAATATTGTATTGTGACACATTCTGGAAATTGCTAGGTTTATTTTTGACATGGAGAAGATGACTAAGAATAACTCTTTCATCTATGCATAGTTACATTTACAAGCAAGTAAAAACTTCCCCAAAACGATCTTTAGTCATATTTAGACTCTTAGTTCCATGAAAGGAAAAAAATTCAGACTTGTGCTTAAATCTGAGCTGTGTGTGCTATCAACCCCTCTTCCTGCTCTGGACTGTTCAGTGAGGGGTTTTGGTTTTTTTGTTTTGTTTTATTATCCCCTCCAAATTTTTGAGGGCTATGTACTGTGCAGGGAAGGGGGGAAGAGAAGCCCAGTTCCTTGTTGGGAAAGGTAGACCCTACCTCAACACAAATTATAATAGACACTACTGCCCTAGCTTATATTCAGTTCGAGTTCTGATTATTTTTATTTCAGTGTCCCAGTAGCACTGATGCAACTAGGAGGAAAGTCTGAACTTGGGGTCATTTCTTCTTGCTTTTTTCCTCTTAGAGGTGCTATGGTAAGACCTGGTGAGGAGGGAATAATTCTGAAGACAACCCATGGGTTCAGAGATCACTTGCCTGTCTGTTTCTGGACACTTTGCTACATTTTGTTAACTGGTCTCCAAAAGCTTCCTTTTTGCCACTGACTCCTTCAGGCAGATGGTTTATTGAATTGTGTGATGGGAATATGTGGATTAGATTTAAACTTTTGTTCTTGACACTGGCATCTAATCTGCATTGGTCTTGACAAATAATGCCAGCACTTTCTCCACTTGCTGCATTCAGCCAAGTGGATATTAGCAATTCAGTTTTTGAAATGACTGTGCCTGGCATTGTAAGTGTGTGTTGTGGAGTTTTGGCTTCTTAAAAAGCAGGTTCTTTGGATCCGTAAGTTCATGATAAATCCTTCTCAGACCTTTTAAGCTTGCAGCTTATTGTCTGTGTAGACTGCAGTAATGCCCAAGGGGGTGTTAGAGTTTATCCTTCTGTGTAACTGCCATAGCCAAACATCAAAATAGAATTTCCAAAGCCATTTGAAATTTTTGTCAGGAATATGTGGGGATGTTTTATAATCAACTTTAAATAGTCTTTGGTAATTCAATTGCTTATCGTAACTCTTCTGCATATTTTATGGGTTTGGTGGTTTGGTTATTTTTTTTTAATATAGTGTTACTTTTGAAAGACTGAATACATCAAAATACTACTTGGTTCAGATAACATATTTTGCCATTTTCTTACCTGAATAGGCAACTCCAAAAGCCAATTGGAAGGCTTTTAAATCTTCCAAGATGTTTTTTCCTAGTCTATCATGTGCAAATCATATATGATGGAGTCCAGCAAAAAATTATTAACAGTTAAAAAAAAAAAAAACAAAAACAAAAAGCAAAGCAGAAAGTGGAGCAGGAGCAGAAGATGCATTTCCCCCTCTCTTTGAGAAGACTTGGGTTTGGCAGATGGCGGTATTCTTTTTTGCATGTAATCAGATGAGAGTATATCGCAATAACTATAATCTGAGTTACTGGCTGAGGTGAGTCCCATCTGTTAGTGGTGTTAGGGATGCACAGTACCCTTGGCCTCTGAACTTGTGCACACAGGGAGCAGCACAGGAGGATTTAGAGAAACAAGTGCAGTCTCTGAAGGCAGTTGCTAAAAGGAAGGGAGAAATTCAGAATGCAACACAATGTTCTCTGCTGACACCCTTTCCAGCTGAAAAAACCCTGTGGTTAAACATTATGCTTAATGAACTTTAGAAGATGGTAGGTTTTGGTTTCCTCTAACTCTAGAGATCAGCTTCTTTTTGTACAGGATCATCTATTGTATATGCTTGTTATCAGGCTGTTTATTATGGATTTTCTTTATGCTGTGTAACCTTGTGCTGATCTGGGGAATAATTTTGAGTAGCAATCTGAACTGATTAGGAGAAAATTCCGGGCTTCTATTGCAGGAAGCACTTGGGCTTGACTTCATCGTAATAAGTGTATAGTCAGTGCTGATTGTATTTATTTATTTATTTATTTAAAATATTCTTGTCATTGTCACTTCACCCCAGCTGTGGATCTGGCACAGTATATACTTGTACACTTGAATCTCCATTGCTTTTCTCCTGTTAGAGGTCGTAAGGGAGTGAGCATCCTGAGGAGAGAACTTACTTCTCCAGTTCTCATTTCCATCCTAGCTGGACTGAAGGAACTGCTGATGAAATGTGATATTTGGGTTTGGATAATTTATGTGAATGAGCTCTCTTTCAGATCCAGACTCCTAGTCTTCTGCCCAGTGTTTGGTTTTCCCCTTTCACTGAGTGCTAAGGATTCCTATGGTTGCCACCTGTGCAACCAACTGTTTCTATCAGTTCAGAAAATTGTTTAAGTAATTGCACAGCTGTAGAGACAGAAGAATATTGAAGTTGAGAGCCATTTTTCAGACTTCAGAGTTTTGCTTCATAAGATGAATACAGATTGTAGGTTCCTCCCATTTCCCTCTATGGATTTTTAAACGTAACAGCTGACGCTCCTCTGTGCAGTATGTGTGTTCAGAACATTAATGTGGCTGAATGAATATCAGAAATGTGCACGTTTAAGGCTTGGAAACAAGCTCCATAAATACAAACTATTGGTGCGTATTCAAAACTGAATTCAATGGATGTAACCAAATACCTGTTGCTGTAATTACTCTCTGATACACTGCCCTCGCACCAAGTCAACATTAGGTGTCTTAGCAAATGCATTAGGAAGAGTAAGGCTTGCATAGAGAACTAAATACATCTCAACAGTGAACCTGTTAAGACAAAAGAAACAGTTTTTCTGTTGTTCTGATGGGGGGTGTTTGTGAGAGGGGAGAAGGATTAGGGTGGTTGACTTTATTTCCTGGAAATGAATAGCATACATTTTTCAGTGCATAAAACGGATATTACTCAGTTTATGACCTGCTTCCTAGCAAAAGTGTCTTGAAGTGGGGATTGGTTTAAATCTGTTGCCTGCATTCCTGACATACGGTATTGCATGATGCTATCTTGTCGCAGAGGCATGCAATGTGCCATGATGTATAAATAACCCTGTGTGTCAAAAGTAATTTGAGACAATGTGCCAAATATTTAATGAAGTGCTGGGTCTTGTCCTGGGTACCTGGTATATATTTGGGAGTAGGTATCTGAGCTGAAACTGCAGCAGAGGGGTGATGAGTAATGTAATACTCCCTAGCACATACTGCAGAGCTACTCTGTGTGGTACAATAAGACACAACCAGTGCTACAGGTCAGCCGCATCTTATTTGTAACTTTGATGCTTAGATAAGCGGACAGGAAAATAGGTTAATGTGCACTAGGCCAGCCTGCTTTGTGCATGTTGTGGGGAAAAAAATTGCCTTTACTCTGTGGAGTAATTTTAATGAATACTTCACATATCAATTTTCAAGATAAATATAGAATAGCATACAGAGAGGAATGGCTTTATTTCTTCTGGAGCACCACTTCTCCCCTGGAGGTGGGCTCAGGAGGATGCCGACCTCGGGCGGTTCAGCACACTTTGTGCCTCAATGCAGAGTTAAGGTGTCCCGGGGCAGACAGCAGCCCTGTGAGGGAGGTGGCTTTGGGAGATGCGAAGCAGCAGGTGCTGGCATGGGAAGGAGGAGCTGTGCTGTGCGCCAGGAGCTTGGCAGAGGCCTGGGTGTGGGTGGCAGATGTGGATGCTGGCCCCTCGCTCGGGGAGATGGTTTCTGTCTGGGTTTCCTTCTGATCTGGGAATGAAACTCCACAATGGGGAGTTTTCCTCTGTGTATTTATGTGGGAAAGGAGATGCACAAGGTCTTTATCTTACACTTGTCTATGCAAAAATGCAAAGGGTGGAGTTATTTTCTTCCTCTCCGTTTTGTTTTTTACTGAGGAAGGAGTTGTGATTGTTTCCTGAATGCATGCCTGTAGAGAGCTCCAGCAATATTTCTGATGCTTTTTCATGACAAATGCATATGAAGGCCTTCTTTATGCACGCATTTAAATATATACCACTGAACCTGTATATACCTACTTCTTTAGCTATTACCTGACTTAATGAATCGTTTGATGTTATTAGTAACTTGCGTGTAGAAGCACCTTCAAGCTCAGTTACGGAGTCAAAATGTTTGTCTCCCATGTATTTTATGCTTATCATGCATTAATACAGAACAAAAGGAATTCCGCAGCTATTTCAGAGCAACGTGAGACATTTTTGTGTGTTGTTCACAACACTTTCCTCTTACAAAGTTAAGTCCAAGGTTCAACCTGCCATTCCATAAAATACATAAATGGCTTAACACTGTATTTGACAGTTTCTTGCCTCAGCTTTTTCTAACGGAGCATTTGTATGTATCCTTCATATGGTCAGGTAAAGCAGGTAGTTCTACAAAGCAATGTCAATATGAAACTCTTTTGCCCTTTGACGTAAAGCTTTGCGGATTCTTTGACAAGTAAAACATTCAACAGCACATAACTGACCCAGAACTTAATAGGATACATGTTCCTAAGGTGATCTGGCTCGTTTGAAATCTCAAGCTAATATAACTACAAACACTGGCTTCTGGAAAATAGCCGTATCATTATTTAAGTGTCACTTTCAGTTCACTGATTTGTAAGATAAATAAAGGAATGACATATATAGTGTAGCAGGTTTGCATTTGCATACAAGTTTTAATTTAGAAGTAAATATCGATGTGGATATATCACAGGTTTTTCACCCTAACAGTTCTAGCGCGCAAAGACGTTGTGAACAACTATTTTACAGTTTTATTTGCTCTACTGAAGTAACATGCAGACAAGCAAAGAATGGCAAAGCTTTCCTTGTCTGTCTGCCAAATCGGCTGTCGTGTAGCCAATATGCTATCCCGTGTGCAAAGCTTATTGAAAATGTGCGTGAGAGAGAATTATTGGTACTTCTACAAAGTAGAAAGCAAACTTACTTCATTACTTTTGTCTGACTCTCCTACTAGGTATCAACAGACTTTGTAAGGTTGTGATCAGTGCTTCTGATGAGTTCGTGGAAGCTTTCGTGGCATTTATTTTTAATGACTGTTTCTCTAATGAGAAAAATACACCCTTGTCATACTAAGAAGCAGCTCATGTTTTGAATCCAAATTTTCTACTTTCCTTATGGGTTATGTCTGTTGTCTAATATTTTGCTGGGATATTATGCCAGACACAGGGCTGGAATTAAAGTGTTTTGTAATTTTGGAGGAGGAAGTGAAGCCAAACAGTGTTTTCTTCCTTTGGCTGAAGATTCAGTTATGATTTTAATGATTATTCTGCTTTCTTGGGGGGAGATATCCAGAAGAGAGAGAGCTTTTCTCTTTTTCTACCAGTTCTGGGGAATTTAAAATGAAAACTAATTGATTGTTCTGACCCAGTCATTAGAAACTAGTATTGACAACATAAGTATTACCTCTCACAATTAGAATTAAGCAAAAAAGGCAAAATTTACATTAATTATTTATTTACCTTACAGGCCTGTATTCACATGAATAGTCTCTGTCAAGTATATCTGTAGTCACCTTTCTATTTTTAGAAATAGGATAATAATTTCTAATATTTCTTACCTGATACATGTTAATCTTAAACAGAACATTTTCAGTCATTATCCTGTGTGAGTTGTTGTTTCACATCTTGTGGTGTGTTGGTTTTTTTCTTGTTAAGGCTTCTTAAACTTCATTTGCAATGTTCTGTCTTTTCCCATAGTTACAGATTGGTGGGAGGGGGGAGATAAGAAGAAATTACCTTTATTTTCAAATTGGTGGTTGAGTATTGACGTACCCAAATACATGCTTAGTCATGTGCTGTGATGCTGATGAGTTTCGCTTGGCACACCCCAGCAGATGCAGTCCCTCCCCTGTTTTCAGCAGAGCCATCTTCTCTGTGGTGCAATTGTAGATGACTGGATTTGTTTTACAGCAGTGACACAGTGTAAATGATAACCTTGCCAATGCTAAGGGGAGGTGGAAACAGCTGAACTTTTTGCTTGTATAGCATGTTTAAAAATTTCACTCAAGATATTGTGACTTGAAGGTCAGTATCACTTACAAAAGTGTAGCGAACTTCTGTAAGAAAGTGTTAAAGTGGCAGCGAGACTCAGGCCAAAGGTTCTTTATTCTTCCACCAAAATTGTATTTTAGTGGCTTACTCAGGTTTTTTTGCCTTTACCTGTTTTTTTCCTCTCCTCTAAGCCTATATTCTAGATCATGTTCCTATCACTTTTGATTAAAATTCCAGCGGTAAAATTTTCAGCTTTAAGCTGTGAGATGTGCTGGTGTGCAACCTTATAGGAATCAGAAAAATAGGATGTAGGCAAGAATGTAGAGAAATCTAATGGTAATTGTGTTGGTAACTGTTGCTAATAATCTGGGTTTTCTGTCTGGGAAATACAAGCATGTTGGATTTATTGTACTTCTTAACACATGAAGGAGCTGTGCCTATAAGGTTACAGCAGTCTGTCAGACCCTGGATGGACTCTTTGCTCTGTGAAGGTAGCGCCTGCAAGTGCTTCCTCTGCCTGCTCGGGCGTTTTGTAGATCCAGAGAAATGGAGTCATGTTAGCAGTGGCTGTGCTGAACGTCCTTGGTTGAAATCCTTGCCCCTGCCTGTCGGGCATATGCCTTAAACAGATTTGCTAATCTGACCTTTTAACCTGCTGAGGATTAATAGACCTCTGCCAGAGCACTATGAGACATGGTTGCTCTGGATTGGCCCTGCCAGTAAAGGTCTGCCATGAGGTAAAAGGAGTAATCAAGTAAGTGCAGCTGCCCTAACTGCAAGAAGATGGGCTGTGAGGGGCCCGCACGAAGCTGTCAGCTTCTGTTTTTAGAAAGGAAGGGTGCTTTCTGCCTGATGTTGCACTCACCCATTTAGGATATAGCCTGAACTGAAAACACCGAGGTGAACTGTTCATGTCTTGCCATACACTGCCTGCCAAGATGCCTTGGAGAAATATGTTCTGTAAAAGTTGATTCGTAATTAGTCGATACACTGGATATTAGGAATCCAATGTAGTGCTGTCTTCTGTACTTTTTTCTAGTAATCTCTCTTAGACCCAATTTATATAGTCAAAGCGGCGTTTCATGTGCACATCCTACAGACAGCAACAGGAGAGACTGTAGTGGCCACTCATGTAACTCAACATCTGCAACTTACAACTCTACAATTTTTTTTTAGTCGTCTTCTTTTATGCGAACATATGGCATCTTTTGTTGCAGTGGAAAAAAAAAGCTAATAATTGAAGAATCCTATCATGTCAATCATAGAAAGCTAGCAATAAACTGTTCTGGGTGTCATTGCATTGCTGCATTAGGGCATCTGGTAAGCAAACACTTTGTTGCTAAGGCTTTTGAATTTTTCTCAGTGTGCTTGTGTTGCTTCCGCAACTGGTCAAGTCCACTGGCAGGACCAGTGGTCAGCAATGGGCAGAGGTGGAAGAGGCCCAGCTATATGTGGTGGGGTGAGGAGGACTTTGGATCGTGGAGCACAGATAAATCATCATATGAAATATGACAAAAGAGTTTTTCATGAAAGGCTCCACATCATTAGTGGCAGCAGGAGCCCTGGGATATGCACTCACAAGCCAAATCAGTGTAATATATTCTTGGATGTGTGTGTGGTTTTAAATGTGGCAGTTTAAGGTAGCAAGTTAATCTGGCTAGAAAGGAGCCCATTTTCCCTGGATGCAGACAGCGGTATGTTTGATGGACCTCGTTTGAAAGGAATTCCCTGAAGTTGATAGCATCAATGAAGAAAGTCAAGCTCAGTCTAGCTTTGGTAGAAACATGAGGTCCGACAGCCTCTCATCCTGCCTAGCTGCACCAGGCACCAGAAACACCGCCAAAGAGACACTGATGTTCAAAGCTTTTGCTATGAGGATCTGTGCTACACACAGGGGAGGTTCTGGAGTATTTGAACTTAATATATTTCATAGTGATCTGCGCTTGGCAGGAATGAGGGCGGAGGTAAAAACTCCCATGTTGTAACTTAAAGAAATGGACTGATTCTGAGACTGTTGCAGTCACTTCCCGGCTCCCTTTCATAAGGATTTCTGATCTAGAAATGCATTATGGAAACCTCATCTGGCATACAAGCTTTTTGCATGCTGCTGTGCTTTTAAATTTTTTTTTTCTTTTTTTTCCTTTGGCTATTGGTTTTAGAGTTTTCTTTTAAGTAGTATCTGGCTGTAGTGTGACTTGCATGCAAAAGGAAGCACTGTTCCTTGAAAATTTTGCTTCCAGACCTGATATAAATTCTCTTTAAACTTGTTTCATACTTCTTCCTCTCCAGATTATTTCATTTGAGGTTTAGTTTGTATGTTGACTCACTTTGTTTGGTTTTTTTTGAGGGGTGTGAGCTCATACTGTGCAAATTGTATCCATTTGGACCTGGTGTGCCAACTGTCCAAAACTTCTGGTGTATGCCTTTTTTTTCTTCTTTTTTTTCTTCTCTCCATGCAATAACTGCACAATACCTGAAACTCAATTGTGATCACATGCCTGTGGGTGCAGCATGTACCGAAGAACCTGTTTTCAACTTCAGTTTGAAACTGAAAGGGGAAATACTGCATCATAGTTCAGCTTTTACTTAAGAAAATGTCATTGCTTTGCTTTATGCAGTTTATTGCTTGCTCATTCTCTTTGGTAATCCAAGTGACAGTTCCAAGCAACTGTTTGGGGGGAGAAAAAATTAAAATAGTCATGTATCTTTAAAAAAACCCCAAAAAAATCCCCAAAAAACCCCAAAAAACAAAACACCACCCAAAACAAAAAAACCCCCCAAACTACAAGTCCCAGCTGGAAAGAAAAGCTGAGGAGCAAAAAGTGTCCAACAGCACCTCTAAAGTTCTTTTTTCTTTTCTCTCCCCCAACCCCAAATGCTTTACAAAGCTGAAAGGCACTACATGATCTTTAGGTGTGTTTCTGCCAATTTGGGTTTTCTTTACAGCAGAGTAGTGAGCAGTGTTGTGTAGGGGTCCTTCAGCTGCTCATCCCTAACCAGCATCTAGCATTGTGCTGTGATGGAGGCAATGGCAGAATTTGGTCTGGTCCAAACACAGATCTGCCCTCTGTCTGCGCTTGTCCATCACCAGCCACCTCTGTGCTGATGCCTAGGCCAAAAGTCAGGCTCAGTATGGCAATGGCAGAGCAAGATGCCAAATGCAGATCGCTACAGTCTGTAATTAAATGGCTAGGAAAGTGCAACGCAAGTAAAGGCTAGTTCTGTGCTGTTTTCGTGGGTTTATGAACGCTCGGAGCGCCATGTAGCGAGCTCCAAGGATGTCTTACTTTTGAAAGATGCTGCAACAAAGCCTATGCTGTTTTCTGCGTACAGCTCTTGGGGCACTGGTCACATTAGTACTTAATCACAGTAGTAATACATCCACTGTATTTGGGCATTAGCTAATTCTTTATTCCTAGTAAACTAAAGCTTGATAACTGGAGTGTAGATAAAGACCTGGGTGCACATTTCAGTGAAGTAAAAGCAATAGTCTTTACCTGTATGCAGAAGAGAGGGAGAAATCTGTGCTAATGTAAAACTGGAGAGAAGTCCAAGCCACTGTAAGGTCTTGGGCTCAGTAGCGAAACTTTTTTTTTAATCATATTTGTAACGTGGAGAACTTAAATATTTCTTCTGTGAATAGCTTACATCCAGGAATTTTTCTCTCCATCCTTTTTCTGATGGTCAATTCTCTGTTTTTCCTTCTTGGTCTCTATAAGTTGGGGGATATTAAAATAGTTTGAACTGTATTATGAAGGAACTGTAATAACAAAATACATCTTCACATCTTCAGTTGGTTTGCTTTATGCATATTTGATGAACGGAATTTGGGTTTTCTTCTGATTAGAAGTTGAGTAAAAACTTTCAGTATTCTGACAGTTCCTGTTCCCCAGTTCCTGCTCTTCACAGAGCAGGCACAGTGAGGGAGGAGCACAGTGCTTGGAGGGGTCTGGCTGTGCAGGCTCAGCCTCGGGGACCATGCAGGGGCTGTGGGCAGCCCACGGCAGCTGGGGCGAGGGTGCAGCTGCCCCACGCCCTCCTTAGTGTGGCCCTGGGCGGCCGGCGGCGCTGAGGCACGGGCCAGCGGGCATCCAACCGGCTGGCAGAGGCTGGGCTGTGTTAAAGCAACACTGAATTGACCCAAGATGTTTCTGTAAACCACTCTCCTTCCTAAATTGTTGTTTTCTCTAGCAAAGCCAGCTCTAATCAGGACCTGGTGTACCAGGCACTCTGCAAACCCAGAACCAGTTAATCCTTTCGTTCTCTGAAAATCACAAACTGAGAATTGGGGCGCCAAAGCAGCTTTAGCTCTGTCTTCTGTAGCTGTAGGAAGGGGAAGAAATGTGATGCCTTTAATCTACTCTGGTACTGCAAACATTATTCTCAAATAAGCAACATGTAATCACCACGTGGCATCATTTCAGGATCCCCAAACAGCTGTAGCTCTTACATGTAACCTCATGTTAATATATGGGAATGAAATAGTAACACTGTCTTAAAACTTCCTGGATGTGTCTAACGTACTGCAATGTTTTTGTACTTGCACATGCTCAGCTCTTTAGAAGCACTGTTAACGTTGACTTTCAGATATGTATGTGTTGATGTTGGCCATAGCCTCCTACAGATGCGTTCTTTCACTAAGAAATTTTGCATCTTCTATACAGTAAAGTGAATGTTAGGACTAGATGACAGTGAGAAAAGTAACTTTTCAGAAAAAATTGCCATTGTTCTTTGCCTTGGCGCTTCAGCATTGCCTGTGTCCCTACAGTGTCTGCCCGCTTACATGCAGTGAAGTACAGGTATGTGGAAAAATAAATTTTCCAAATGAAAGAATGACTAACGAAGAGCCTGTTGATAACATCTATGTATTTAAGCGTAGGTCATTCTGCTTGGTAGGTGATTGGAAACAAATGGCCAGTGTTGCATGAAGACTTTAATATGTGAAGGTGCATCCACCTCTGACCTTCAATGTTGTTCACAGGAGTAACATAGAGGATTTAAACCTCAGGCTTTTGGAACCAGGCTGTGTGATGAACAATTACTATTTAGAAGTGCTTTTTTGGTGTTTCACATTTTCTAGTAAACTTTTCTGTGCTGGAGAAGATGAATCATAATTTAATTCTGACTGTATCTCAGCTTGCCTTGTGAAAACAGTGATGCATTTGTCATCTCCCCTATTATTGGTTAATGATGTTCTGCCCTCAGAGGGTTTTTTTTGAAGGGGCTGCTTCCTAACATTTTATTCCCACTGTTGTTGTTTTTTTTTCTGATGGATTTCCCAAAAATAATGTTTCAAGATGTATTTTGTTGTTTGAGAAGATTTTTCTGCAGCAGAAATGGATGATGTTTTTGTAACTCTCTTGGAATCTTTATTTGGGTTTTTTATACTTTGTTTTTCTTCATTTTTTGGGAAGTCAAGGCTGAGAGAGGGTAGAAATTGTCCGGCACATTTTCTTCCAAAAATACTGTTTCTACTTTCAGAAGCGATGCCTTTTCTAGTCTCTTCTGGTAAGTATGGGTCCAGTTTACAAGGACAAAAAAACAAAACAGCTATAAAGCAATCCCAGTAACTATACTTCTTTTTTGTGTTCTCATGTAAATGTTCCCTGGAGCAGAGTTTGGTGTTTAACCTAAATTTTCTGTTTTTCCACCACCCTCTGGCTGACTTGTCTGGGTGAGGCTTCACAGTTCTCCGCTGTCATTCAGCAGCTGGTATTCAGTGGTGAATTGACATTACTCTAACCAAGGAACCTACAATTTACAACTCAAAACTGTGGGGGTTTTTTTCCCTTCTTTTTCTCTTTCTTTAACTTATTTGTGGTTCCCATGGATTTCAGTGTGACTGATAACATTAATACCCCAATAAGCCGCAGGAAGTATTGTGTGCTAGCTTGCATTAGAAAAATTATAACAATGGAATATGTTGATTCCTAAAAGCATGTGTGTATACATATGAAAATACTGCCCAGAATGTTTTATTTCTTTGATGATTGCCAGTGCAATACTGTCTGTGTTTTCAGTGGATTAATCCTGGTTACTGATCTGAAAGTCTGATGTCTACATATGAGGGCAGCTCTGCCAAATTATCATGGCCTGGAGCCCTCAGGGTCTTGCAGCCCTTGTGCTGACTGTTTCTTCCTCCTGTTCAGCTCTTGGGTAATTGCCGTAGCCCTGATAATGAGAGGGAAACATACTGGAGAGAAGGCGTATAACCAGAGATCCACACGTGGAAAGACAACCTGAAACATACTCCGGAGAGCTTTTGGCATGTATTCTGTGAAAGCTGACATTGGTGCTGTTCTTTTTCTTCCCCCAAGACGTATCCTGGGCAACTTGCTTCAGCCCAGCCATCGTTTCATATTTTTGCTTAAAAAAACCCAAACAAACATTAATTTGCTTTCTTACAGAAATCCTGAGGGGAAACAAAAGACAGTCTTATTTTGGTATCCACTGTTCTCTGGTCCCTCACTGCAAGGCACTTTCTGGTGTCTCCAGCTGATGTCTTTGGGGAGTTCTCAGTTTGAGTAGCAGCAGTGCTGGTCACCTTTCTCTGCTCTGTAGCCTCTCTGGGCCAAGAGTGGCCACAGTAAGGGGACAGGCTGTATCTGGGCATTGGGTGGCTCCCAGTTGGAGAGAGCGGGAAGGCACCAAGACTGGTGGCCCCCTTTGCCCCATGCTCCCTGCTGGGGGCCGCCAGCTGCCTAGAAATGTGGTGGCACCTCCTCGGGCACTGCCAGAGGCCTTGGCAGTCTTGTGTTGCTGTGTCAGTTCATAGCCTATCTTGCTGCGCCATCCTTCTGGATTATCCCTATTCCCAAAGTGTCATGAACCAACATAATTTCCATGATTACTGACTAAGAGAGTCTGCTTTTTCCTGGTTCATGCATTTGTTCTTTTTTTCATGGTGTATTTACCTCCATAATTATGTCCCCATGCATACAAAGAGAAAGCTGTACTAGAGTAACCGCTGCTGCCAAATGTGGCTCGATTTTGTCAGTATAGCTGCATCTATACCAGGGACTTTGCTGACATAGCTCTGCCAGCTAGTGGGTATGCATTTTTTCTGTGCTCCTCACAGAGACAGTTGTGCCAGCTGGGTTTTCCCTGTGACCTGTGGATGAGGAGCAGAGAGGAGGACACAGGGCTGTGAGAGCAAGTGGGATGTTGAAGCTCCCACTGGCAGCTGGGCAGGAGTGGTGCCGGAGCTGCCTCTGCATCCTCCTCTAGTGTCATCTGCCCCTGCTCCATGCACCTTGCCCCGCTGCGTCCCTGCTGGATGTGATTTTTGTAATGGTAGATAGGATATTACTTGCTTGCTGAATATGTCTGGCCCAATGTCCTAACATCCTATTGAGAATATAAAATATTGTGCTGATCAAAAAACAACCAACCTACTGCCTCTTCTGTGATTAGCTTTTATATCTCAGCTGTTCCACTGGTGTGAGCTTGAAATTAGAAGTGTCACTATAGGAAAAGAAAGGCAGGATTTTCAAAGAGCTTAAAGTTTGTCCTTTTAATTGTTTTCACTGGCAGTATTTTCATAACAACTTTCTAACTTACATAACAGGTACCTTTTCTTAAGAGGGGTGCTTACTTCTTGGCTGATGTTATCCTTATGGTATACTTTTTCCTTTGCTCTTGTGATCCCACCTTAGGAAAACATCAGCATAAACTTTCTACTGTTGTTTATATCATGCTTTTAATCTACTACAACAGAGCTGAAAAATGTTCTTTCTTGTAACAGTCTAAACAAGAGTCAGGTTTTAGTATCTTGTTTATGTATAACATTAACCCCTAATGACTGTGGCATAATCATCCACAGTTAGCTTTGAAGATGTAGACTATATGGAATCTTGTGACCTTGTAATAGAGCTTTTAGCACTCTTGTTAGAAATAATAATTTTTAAATGCTCACTGTAACCTGCACAGAATAATAATTGGGCTAGAGACGTTTTTCCTCAAAACCATTGGACTTAAAAGTTTAGAGTTACAATTTCCAGTGGTATACGTACAATACCATTGCTTCAAAAAAAAAAAGAATTTTTTTCTTTAGAACTCACTCTTCAGAAATGCAGCAGTATTTCTGATGAGTAGTTTATGTATATGCTGCATACAGATGCCTAGAAAACTATGCATTGTCATGAATTTGAAATACTTGTGCCTGTGCTTTGCAAAATGAACATCCGGTGGTTTTAGTGATGCTCACAGGACAGGACTTCCTGTGCAGGCAGCAGAATGGTGTGAACCCTGTGGTTGCCAGTTTTCTGTTCTGTGTTATCTGAAATCTGTGTTGCAAGAGTGACCGTATGGCAAAACTAGTGCAGCGTGGTTTGGGCCTACCAGCGTCTGTGGCAGGGGCAGAGGTTTGAGCCTCCACCTCTGGGATTACGCATGTGGACCCTGGGGCAGCATCCCATGCTTTACTCATGCCAACACTGTACGTTTGCATGAATGGAGATGTATACAAGCTGCTGGCTTATGTGGTTGATCTCATTTTCCTTGTCAGTGTCTTAGTGTATTCCCACAGTAAAACTGGAAAGCTCAGACCAGTAACATCAAGAAACAAACTGGACTATTTTTAAAGTCTTCAACTTTAAAATGCGTGGAATGTGACTTTGTGTGGCAGATACAATCCTACAGATAGGTCATTTTATTGTATGCTTCCTGTGAACATATCTAAAATTTTCACTGCAAAGTGTTAGCGTACTTGTGCACGTGCTTCCAGCTATATTTTATTGTGGGATGATTCCAGATGTAGCAGGTTAAATCGGCACAGCAGCACTTGTTGGAAGGCTTATGTTTGAAATCTCATATAACTTTGGCAAAACAAGCTGATAGCGTGTACGCTAACCTTGTAAGTTCATAGGCACAGAGTGTCTCAGTAGGAACTGTTTTGAATTCCATACTTGGCCTGAAAAGTTATTTTGCAGGAGTTCTGTGGAAATCGGCTTTTTCTAAAAATGCAGAAAAGTAATCTGGCTGTTTATAAAGAGAGACTGTTTGTGAGGCTTTGTTCAGAAGCCATTTCTGTTCATTGATGTTTCTGTTAGGATTGTGCATCTTAAGAAATGTGTTTTCTATTTGTCACCAATAGAAAACAAGTATTTTAGGCAAATGTACTTTTGTGTTTTTTTAACTAGTTTTATAGGCAAAGCAAGGGAAAGCTTCAGTTGTTACCAGAATCACATTTAAACTTTTTTTTTCCTTTTATGTCAGTTCTAGGAAAACATGCAAAGAAACCAAACCACCAAAAAGCTATGTTTCCTCCAGATAGAAATATTTCTATATTTAAAATGGTCACCATGAAAACAAAGTGCCTAATGTGAGTAGAAACTAAGTTGAAAAACCTAGAAGGTCCTGTAACACAGCCAGTCTCACCTGCAAATTTCACTTATTGTAATGGTATTGAGAGTTTAGACAGTTATGACAGGGAAGAGACAGCAGAAATACTGTAGTTTTTACTGATGATGAGGAAGGGCCACAGTAAATGATTACTACAGATGCTGCAGAATCCAGCCTTTCATTTCTGTTGATGTTTCTAACCTTAAGCAAACAATAAATGTATTGTGTCCCGCATGCCAAACTGAAGTCTTAGTAACAGAATTTATTCTCGGTAAACATGGCCGAATTAGGGCTGTATTGAAAATGGAATCAGGATTAGTGGTATTGAAATACGAGGAATTTTTAATTATTTTCCAATCTCCCTGAGGAACATGTTCTCAAATATTAGAAACAGAGCATTAGGGGACTGAGGACGGACTTAAGTGCTGCAAGTTTGAATTAAAATTAGGGTTGTTCTTCCTCCGGTAGGACAACTAAGCCAAAAAAAGTTTTTGAGTATACTATCTCAAAACAGTGCTGACAAGCAATTCACATGGTACTGCTGTCAAAAATTTAAGTTATTTTCATTTAATGACCCCTATATGTCAACTTTATTGCTTGCCCTATTATGCTGAAAGGCTTCATGTGCAGACACAAACCAGCTCCATACATCCGTTCAGCTAGTGATAATTAGTGGAATTACCCTGACAGTGGAGGCATTTTTTCACTATTGTCAAAATCATCTGTGGTAACAGAGCTTGTTTCACTGACAGGAAATATCAGCCAAGACTGGAGGCATTTGCTTTCATATGTATACATTTGTACGTGCACCGTTGCTTTAATTTCTACCTTCTTTCTGTCCCTTTTCCATTGCTTTCCTTTAAGTTGTAATAAGATCTTCACTTTCTCCTTGGGTAGCCACCAGGCATGCATAGTACTTCTCAGATTTTTCTCATCTGACATTCCTGTTTGCCCCCAACTGGAGACAGAAAGGAGGTTGGGCTAACTTACTACAGTAGAAGGGATCATCAAAATGCAACCCTTCTTTTTCCCAGTGTTTGCACTTTGTGTCTGGGAGCCGTTCAGAGACTTCTGTAATACCACGGGAAGCCACGTGGAAGGCCAGATTCTTGTATGTGCTTGATACATCATGCATGGGACCTAAAATGGCAGCTCTTGTTAGCTGTGAATCTAACTGATGGATGTTTCAGTTCTGACTTAAAAGCCTGCTCTCTAATTCTCTTCCTTTCTGTGGCCCAAATTTTTATTGGGCTCTGTAGAACTTCAGTAAAGTTTCAAATAAACTTCATTGTATTTTTGGATTGTGTTTCCAGAGGAAGTTCTATGGTCACTTTGAAAAGCACAGTTTGCAGTTTCAGCATCGATGGTCACCTTGATGAGACTTTCAGATCTGTATTTCATCCCTAGAGTGATCTGTATGATGAAGGAAGAAAAAGGGTAAATGATAACANGCCCCCCCCCCCCGGTAAGCAGTTTATGCATTGCCTCTTAAGTCTTTGAGACAGTTATAGAACTATAGGAAACTTTAATTATAGTTAAGAATTACTCCGTTCAACATCTTGTCCTTACTGCATTGTTTCTAGTGAGTTATGTACGATACTGCAGTGAAATATTGGTGACTCCCCAGAAAAAAACACATACTTTTCCATGAGCTGCATATACTTAGAGCACCATCTTCCTCTCTGTCATCTGTCAACACAGTGTTCATGCCAAAAAAAAGACCAAAAAGTGGTGTTTCCAGCAAGCCAGAAACCCAATAACCAGAGTCTCCGGTCCCATCCTGCCTTTCTGACCACAAAATGTGGCTTTTCTGGAGAACATGACCTCTGACACAGCAAGGAGAAATGCTTCACTGGTGAGCAAATGTCTCTGCTGAGATACCACTCCACAGCTTTCCAATGTGGACAAGATGGGAGTGTTTTGGAAGTTCATGAGGATAAAATTTTGTGCCCAGAAAGAATGGTCTCAGTCCTGGCTTTGTGGTGTTGGAGGAGGGAATTTTTAAGGCTGGGGAAGGTGTCCTGGCTGTCCTTTCCAGCTGCTCTCTTTCCTAGTGGAAAGGCAGAGGAAGGCCAGGCCTGCTGTATGTGTTTTTGTGCGCATGCATGCGTGTACCACACCTACTTCCACTGGTTTGCATCACGCTAAAAATGTTTTCCTCCCCTTCCCTTTGCCTGCAGTGGCTCCTGCTGACCGTCTCTTCTGTCTTCCCACCATTATTGGCCCTGGCACATGCTGCTTTTCTTCCTTGGTTGGTTCAGATATGGCTCTGTTCTTTGAGCTTTTATCTTCCTCCCTTCCTTGCTGGATGGAAACAGCTGAGGCTATAAAAATCTCCTCTCTGTAAGCAGAAAAGATATTAAATTAAAGAGCTTGTGATCAGACTTGCTTATCAATTATGCCACAGTTAACTTTTAAAGATATTTGTGTTATATGAACATGGTAACAGTCTTGTGGTGAGCTAAGGAAAACAATGGAGAGGAAGTATTGTTTTATAGCTATGAGGTAGGTCGAAGTCTTTAGTAGCACTGAGGCAATAGTGATGTGAGTTTATAGCGATTAAGGAAACCTAATCTGGCTGCCGCTCCCTTAGCTGAAATGTCCAAAGTGGAACGTTTCACTGACACTTCCCCACTCACCAAGAAGCAATTCATAATTATTTTGAGAGAAAAGAAAAATACTTTGGCTTTTCTGTTATAAAAAATATCTCAGGCAGGTATGGAAGTTGGGTAAAGTAAGCGTTTATCCTTGATTTTAATTCTTTTTTTCAATGAGTCTGAAATCCTGGGGTGCCTGTCTATCAAGCTGTTTAAACCGTATTGTAGCATTTTACGCTGTGCTGTTGCTATCTTTAGTTGCCCCGTGTTGCCCACCCCTTGTAATAGCGCTTGTGCGTAAAGCTTAAGCCCAGACGTACATCAGCCCCTCTGCATGGCAGTCCCCTACCTTTCCCCTCCCCCTAGGAACTTCTGGATCTGTTGGCTGGCTTTGGACTGACCCAAAAACTGCTCTGTAGCTCTGCGTTCCCAAAGCCGGGGCTGCTGAGGGTCATGCTGGGCCCACCTCGCACCAGCCCTGGGGCAGCCAAGGTGGTTGGGCTCCCTCCTGCTGGCACGCAATTGTTGGAGGGGTTTGCTCATTAATCATAGAGGACTTGAACCTGGAAAGGTGCTGGATGTCCTCAACTCCTTTTGAGTCAATGGGAGTTCATGGCACTCAGTTTCTTGAAAAATTAGACCTTCTGGAAGTTGGGGCATGTAAAATGTTTGTGCTTGTACTTCACAAAGCCACAAAGCTCTTCAGAAAAGGGCATGGAGCATACTATAAATGAAGTATTCAGAAGGGAAAACAAAAATTTCCTGACTTATTCTTGGCACCAAATATTTAATCATGACATTTGGTCTAAGAAAATGTACAAACTCTCAACATTGCCAATTTATTTTACCCACAAACCAACAACAGACTGATGTGCACACAAAGGTTATTTATTTTGAGCGCAGCCAGGGAATGTGAGTATTCCAAATGCTTCCTTATATCTCCCCATGGGATCTCTTTACTAAGTTGCGTAATATTTTTCTGTATTAGAGGATTCTAAGATAGACATGGTAGTTCTTTTCTGTACTTAAATACACTGGTTATGTTTTTTTCTTTTCTTCTTTGAAGGAAGTGCAAGCAGAGAATGAATAGTTTGTGAACAGTGTTAAATTAAAAAGCATAACTTCAAAGGCCTTTCTAACAATTTATTCTAAAACTATCAGCCAACAGATGATGTTCCAAGCAAAATAACTAATTATGTGGGAGGTTAGGCAATCATTGATTTAGTTTTTGATTTCTTGGACTGGTAGATAATTCTTTAATAGCAAGAAAAAGAATACATGTCTTAAATCTCTGGACTTGAGTCTGGGTAGGCCCTCTTCTGAGGACAAGTTTATACATAACCTATAACAATTTTCTTGGAAAATGTGAAAGCCACTTGGATATTTTCTGTGGACCTTGGCTGACTCTAAGATGCTCCCCATTAGAGATCGAGAGCAAGGTTAAAGAAGGATAAGGGAGTGGCGCAATGAAAGTATTTTAGTTCTTGCAAACTTATGCTAATTTAGAATAGCACTGCTCTTACAGAATGGGAGGGTATTTATCTGGAATATCAGGCACAGTTTGACAGTGATCATGTTACTAGGAAAAGCCAATGAGGCTTAGTAGGCCAAACATCATTACTTTATATCATCAGCACATGACAAGGTAAGACTCCAAACACATAACTTTAGCATTTAACATGTGGAGACGTGGAGATAAAATTCCTTTCTATGCACTAGAGCACCGAACCCTTTCTCATTTTGGCAAGAGAGAAAAAGGGGAGCTCTCTGTGGTTACTTGTTTTCTGTTGCTTCAGTTCTAGTGTAACTTGTGATAATGTTTCTGCTTAGCCTGTTTTGTGCATTTGCTCATGGCAAGTGATTGTACTAATTCTAAATTGCTCTGGCTAAGCTGCGCTCTTGGCCCTACCTTGTGCAATGGGAGAAAATTCCCTCAAATAGTGTTGACTTTTGGTTGCAGGTTTCTAAGAATTCTTAAGACCAAAATGTTACCAGAGATGTACTTGCTGTGACATAAATTCCGCTTGGGAAAAAAACCTGGACATTTGGTTTTTCTTCATCTGTTATCTAGCAGTTATCACTGAACAAAATTTAAAGAAATTCTCAGGCTCTCAGTGAAGCTGATTGTTTTTGAAGCAGCAGGCTTGAGTTTCTAGGGTTTTTATGACAGTCTTTGTGATGTACATGTCATGACAGGACAAGTATGTTATGTTTACTTGTAACACTTATCTTGGATGCCACTACTAAGTTTTTGTACCTGGCTATCCAGTCGCCGTATGCTGTGTTTTTATGTTCATATTGGATATACGGTTTGTGGGTTTAATTTTGTTAGGCAGGCCCTGCTTTAACATGACCTGTGTTTGTCTTTTCTAGGAATAACATGCTTGGAAATACTTGGTAGTGTTGATCACCTGTACCCCAGCACAAGAGCTCCAGCTTAATCCTTTTCAAACACGTCTCTCAGAACATGGGGGAAAACGATGATGAAAAATACAGTCAAGCTGGCCAGATATTTGAAAACTTTGTACAAGCATCAACGTGCAAAGGTACCATTCAGGCCTTTAATATTCTTACTCGCCAACTTGAATTAGATCCTTTGGACAATAGAAACTTTTACACCAAACTGAAGTCAAGAGTGACCACGTGGAAGGCCAAAGCTTTGTGGAACAAACTTGATAAAAGAGCAAGTCACAAAGAGTATAAACGTGGAAAATCTTGTGTAAACACTAAGGTAAGTGGAGAAGTTAAGTTTTGGATTTCATAGCTTGGAATCTTTTAAACGTGTTTTTCTGCAGAACCAAGGTTTATACCATCACATGCAATGTGTGCATTCATGTAACCCTCCCTTTAGTATACCTTTTGAAACTGCCTGATACCAACTGATTTTGGCAAATTTTCAGGTATTTTTGTTCTGCAAGTTTTGTGGAAACACACAGCACATAAGAGTGGTCCTAAAAGCACCCTGCTTTACAATTTGCCTTAATCGTGGCAGAAAAGTTTTCTGCCCTCTTTAGATGCCAGTGTCAATCAGGCATAAGATGTAAACTCATGAGGCAGTAGGCTTCACTATTCCAGGCTCACAAGAACTACTTGCTTTATTAAACAGGGTTTTGCAAGGTGCAGATCATAGTATATTCAGCAGGCTCCTCAGTTTGCTGCTTAGTGCACACTGTAAGAGACCAGGGCTGGCCAAATGTGTTTCAACAGCAGTTCCTAAACTGTTCTCTGGAAGTGCTGCTTGGAGGTCTGGGGATTTGTCTTTGTCACCTAGCATTGGCTCTAGTTGCTGTACAACAGCAAAAGAAAGTCCTACACTATTTAAGGATTTAAATACTTTCCTGTAACTGCTTTTTCGCAAGCACAATGAATAATTGCTATGTGGTAGTTACTGAAGGAGATGGTCTGCTTGGTTGTGGAAAGGGCAGGAAATGATCTTCTCTTCAGCAGAGCATGCAATACCATATTTAGATGGAGAACCACTGAACGTTGGTATAAATCTTGTTGATAAAACTGTACAAAATACTCTAGTTCATGCCACTTGTTTCATCTAATTATCAGAGAATAGCTTTGTCTCAGAGCAATTCACTTATTTACTGCGAAGTGATAGCTATAAGTTGCTCCAAGAAGGGTAAGTTTTAAGAAGCTACTTGGCTGTGTAGAGGTAGAACAGAGGAGGGGCACACTGGGGAGTAACTAGACACCAAACTGTGGAGGACATTTTAATTAAAACTATCACTGCAGTGTTATTTTATGGACTCGGTAGACAGGCAGTGTTGAAGGTCTCTTTCTTCTTGTTTGCATCATTGCATTGAAACGTCTCAAAAGCTCCAGGGAGAAGGACACCATGTTAACCTCAGACCATATAGAGGCCTCTGTTTTTATTTATTCATTTTTTAATAAGCTCCTAATGATTATTAACTTTTTCTAAGGTAATAAATGTCCTTACTGTTTTCTTCAGGAAATGAAGAGTGTCATTACAGCTCTTTGCACTGCTTTTCTGACAGCCTCTGTTTTTCTTCTTTCCGTTTTCCCTTCATTTCCCTTTTTGACCTGTGCTTGCTTCCTCCCTTTTGTTCTTTTGAAAAGGCCTTGAACATATGTCATTGAGCATCTTTTGTGTTGAAAACAGACAGGAAAGGGAAGGAATGAGAAAGTGTCTGATGATTAACAAATTGTAGGAGATATTCCATATACACCTCACCTACACATATAGCCTGGGGTCCAAATTTCCGTGGTTAGTTTGAGGAAGTATTTGCAACACAAAAAAGCAGTTTTAAGACCTATGTGAAATGTAAAAATGAAGTCCTTTTCTCTCAAGTGTGATATTACAAAGACAAAGCCTGGTTCTGCAAAGTTCTTAAGCAAAGTGATTGATTTTTATATATGGTGAGAAGACTCGTGGAAATTGGTTGGTACATAAAATACAGCCTGTGTAAAGCTTTACAAGGTTGCCAAGCAGGAGGCTAATCAACACATTCCGCAGGGTTGAAAGTATGGTTATTACTGCTCTTTAACAGTAAAGATTCATTTTTAGTGGCATGGTGTAAATATTTGCAGAAATTCATGGACATATCTATGATGCACATATGATCAAATTGCAAATTAATATAGAATGTCTGTATATGACCAGTGTGTGTATAGATATTCTGTGAAATACTTGTAGATGTTCATTATGAACCTGGACCATGCCCAGACTTGCACTTCACTGTGTCATCACTGATTTAACAAGAGAAACATGAATCTTCAGATTACTGCAAATGAAAGCAGTAACCACAGTCTGCGGGTTCTGGTGGGATATCTAGCAAACATTCCTCACAGGTGAATCACAGTCTGCTGTGAAAGCCTATCTATGCAACATGAATGAGAGGAGACACGTTGCGAGAAGGCGGCGGACTCCCTGATCATTGTGGTGGTGTACTCCGACAGCCCCACTTACAGATAAGGAATTCTCAGAAATGCTGGCAGTCCAAACAAAATGCTGGTGGAGAGAGATTAGGCTACAATATACATACCACGATTTTCCTTCGGTGCAACTGGTGATTTTAAGTTTCTGGCTTTCTTGCATGTTACACCAGCTACCATTTTTAGTAGTGAAGCAGGCAAACAGGAGTTAGCAGGCTAAATCTTGACAGCGGTGCCCAGTGCTCACCTCTGTGGGGTTGCCTGGGGACTGGTTGAAGTAGATCAGCCCAGAGTAAAAAATCTTACTTGTTAAAGGAGGATCACAAAATGAGCTAAGTAGATTTTTGCAATTGCAGTTCTGTAAACAGAGCCAAGGTTGCTAGTAGGCATGATTTAAAAAAAATACATGACTTGGAGGCTTTATATGAGGCTGTGGCCGTGAGCTCTGTAGCTGAGCCTGCAGCTCACGGTTCTTCTCGGATATGGCTTTGCAATCTGTCTGGTTTCTTGCAATCTTCCCAATCTTTGGAGGAGATAAAATGCAATTGGTATCTAAACCACTCATGGTCTTTTTTTTNCACTCATTTTTTTTTTTTTGCACGATATTTAAGAACTGAATGCTGTACTTGTTGATTTTTTTATGCTTATAAAATCTTCAGCCACACTTAAGTTATTCATTACAATATACACAAGTTTTATACATACAGAATGTTCCACTCCAACTAAATAACAATAATCCTGTGTCTTAACTGCTCTTGAAGAACATTGCCAAATATGGCTTTCAAAGTTTCTACAATGATACGATTTTAAGCTGGATGAATAAAACCGGTTTAACAATTTTCAAGTTCAAACCCACTGCTATTTCAGAGTTGCCTTACTCTGGACTTTATTTTCCCTTTAAATCTTTGTAGAAGAAAAAAAAAATCCCCCAAAAAGTGCTGCAGAAAGACATGCACAAAATTGGGGCAAACCCAAACTTTTTTTGAAACTGTAGGAGTCCATCTGTATGTATGTTAAATCTCTATCAAACATACGCTTCCTTCCATCACAAACTTGTAAAATGAGAATGAGTACTGTTCAGCATAGCAGTTTCTGGAGCTGGCATTTGCACAGTTCACCAGTATTAGAGAGAAACAGAAGTCTGTCTTAATGAGCCAAAACTCTAGAAATCGTACTATGATTTTTGCAAATATTTCTAGAAAAAGAGCATGACTTTATTATCCTGGCAAAGTTTCTCTCTCATTTTCATCTTTTACTAATCAATGCAGAGTAGCGTGCTTGTTTCTTCACGGAATGAAACGTAGCTAGACAGTTGAAGAAGATTAAAGGTTTGATATATGTTGTTTGCCATGCTGGCAGTTTGAATGTCTGTCTAAATTTTTGAACATGCAAAACATAATACGATGATGAACAAGAATTCATCCAGCTAGTTGCAGAGTGTATTCAGTAGCCTTTTTAAGACATACGTGAGTGTTCTCTAAACATTTATTTGAACCTCTCTGTATGGAATAGATTCTTTACTTGATTTACTGGCAGTTTACCTGTGTAAATGATACAGATATGTGCATGCACATATAAATGAGGCTCCCACTGATGTTTGAGATTGTGTATGTATATGTATCAGAGGGCAGGACCTGGCTCATGCTGTGCACCTGAAATTCTGGCTCTTCCATGACTGTACATTCATGCTTGAGGAGAGCAGAGATTGCTGCATGAAAACATCCCATTACTCTGAAGGGAGGTGTTGATTCTCTGAAGCATGCAAATGTGGTGTTTTCTTTCCCCTCAAACATGTATGCTGTTTTTTCAAAACACATGTTTACACTTGAGGAGAACTAAGAAAACTTTGTTTAAAGTGCTAATATGCTAATCAGCTGCCTTGGTAGAGTCTAGCATTTCTCTCTGGATATACCCACTTTTGGATGATGGTGTTGTGCATTGAGGGGAGGGCAGTGGCAAATTCCTGTGTATGGCTTTGGTCTTCTGAGTATTGTCTTTGTTGTAGACCTGACCTTGGGTGCGGTTCCTGGGCAAAGGACTTGTACAGTCTGAGCAGTGGCTTCGAGGCCTAACTGGGCAACATTAGCATAAAGCAAGTAAATAAAATTGAGCTAAGAAGTTTTGAGTGCTGTGTATATAAATACATACGTATGTGCATTTGTAGGTATATGTGTGTGTATATATATATATATATACACTCACACATATAACATAAATTCCTGGAAAACAAATGAAATGGTCTTGAACTCAGTCTGTGTTGGCCTCTCTTGTTTTCCTTGTTCCTGGACTTGGCCTTTCAAAGCTTGACTTATAATAGATTAGGTTCCCTTCCAAAAACTCCTGTTGGGAAACTTATTGCAAGAGAATTACTCTAAAATTGTTTATGACTACGTTTCCAGGGCTTGCGTAAAAACACAGTGGCTCTTTGCAGTAGCATCATATGCTGTCAGTCCTACCCAGACTCGGTGGCATTGGCGTCTCTGCTGTAAGGAGGGCTCCATGGGCTCCTCTGGTGGGGTGCTGCTTTAGCCAAGGCAACATTACAGAGAGCGTGTGGCTTGAGGGGGGATGGGAGTGGAGGGGAATCGGGGGCCAGGGTGTGAGTCAGCTGAAGAGGAGCCCTGGGTCAGAAATGGGGATGAAGGATGGAGGTTTTGTGACTGACTCAGCACTGGCTCTGAGCCTTGTCTCCCTGTACTAACCACACTGGTGTAACCACGAATGATAAAACGGAATGGTCTTTATCTGCCAAACCCCTTCCGCTCCTTTTCATGTTGTCTTCATTTCCAAAGACTGTCAAATGAATGCTTTGGGAGTTAATAAAACCTACTTTGCCTGGTGCTCTCCTTCCCACAGAGTTGAGAAAGGGAGAGGTGCTGCCATGGTACGTAGCTATAGGGTAATCAGCAGGGTGAGGAGTGGATACCAGGTCTCTCTCCTTGTTATTAGGTAGAAATTGGCTTCCTACCTGTCCTCAGTTGTTTACAAACATCCTAATCCGCAGTCTTGTCCCTCATAGTAAGTGAGGCAGGTTGGCTTCTAGACGTCTTCCTCGCCCCTCTCTCCACCTTCCTCTGTAGTGCTAAACAAATACTTGTCTCTTAATTAAGCAAATCATCCAGCATGTATAAACCTGCTGATATTGTGGCTAAATTTCCTCCTGAAGCTCTGGCATTTGTTGATCCTTCAGAGGCAACTTGGATTTTCAGCCAGGCTTCTCCTCTGCTGTATATACTGGTACAGAAGCCAGTGAATTTGTGTGTTCAAGTGCCGTGATTGTGTCCCTCGAGACAAATATTTGGGTTTTTAAGAGAGTAATTTAATTGTAAGATGAAAGAAAGGAATGCCAGTTGTGCTCCAACTCAAAAATATCATTATAATGAAAACTTTAACCTGTTTATTCTATAAAGAGCAAATATCCAGATGGCATATCCCTTTTGCTGGACATACTAATCTCTTCAAAAAAATAATTGAAATGGGGAGATTTCCAAAGCTGATAATCTAGGTTTATAATGAACACACAAAAACTTATCTTAGATGTATTAGATAGCATTGCTAATTCTATTATTACAATAAAAATGCATTCCTGTGAAGGTCATAAAGCTTGAAACTAGAAGTTGAGTACCATATTTATAGGAAGTTTAGTGAATGAAAGGTTGTGACTTTTCACAAAAAGACATTCAGCTGCCTTTTTTTTTTTTTTTTTTAAATCCAAACACACATTGTTTGGATAGCAGAATCCAGAACCTGTTGAGGTGTTGGGGTTATTAAGAGCCACGTATTCTACTGACTTTTAAAGCGGTACCTAGGTGTGTTTGGTACGCTTGAAAGACAAGCTATTTATTTTGGTATCTATGCTGCTTTGCTTTTGCCTTGTAGGACAGGACACCTAAAGCCTTGCGCTGGATTTCCATTGTAAACTTATGTTTAAGAGTTTTAACAAGTAACTTTTACAGAGTTATTTCAAAGTAGTAGAAGATATGGGACTAATGGGAATGAGTGCTAACAAAGATTTGTTCGAGACGAGGGGAGAGGCAGCAAATCACCTATGAACATGCAGTGAAACCACAGTTGTTGAACATTGTCTATGCATTCATTTCTCTAAGGATTTTTAGAGAGGGTATGGGGAGAAGCTCGGGTGATGACAGGACACAGAGCAGACAGGGTTCTTTGAAAAGAAAACAAAGCATTTGACACTGAGCTGTGTTTTAAACTGAGATTGGACCAAATTACGTCAGCAAAAGTAAATGTTTGGCATGTGATTTGGTAATGAAATCACTTTATTTTTATTATCCTACAGACATTTCCACAAACACACGATTTTTGAGATTTATCAGTCATGAAAAGCAATGAAACCCGGCCAAAGTAACGTAATCAGACAGCCTAAATAAGACTTTTTCAGGCATTTGGGAATTTTTAAATTTTTGGCTTGCAAGATAACAGTAGCTTTACATCTGTACTTTAACAGCACTGTACTGTTTCTCTGTCCCTTGCTTAATGGCTTTGCAAGTAATCCACAGAAGGGAACTGTCCCACCCTGACCTGATTTCCTAGATATTTTATAAAGATTCCCACAGGGAGTGACACCCAGTTACTTTCACACAAAATACCACTATTGTCACCACAAGTGGCTTAATTAAGTCTGAATGAAACAAGAGGTTACGACAGGGCGTGTTGCCCCAACTGTGGCTTTGTAAGGCTTTTGGGTTTGACTGTGAAGCAGGCGGGCTGTGTGTCCATCTGCCAGGCAGGGTGGTGTGTGTGGGGCGAGGGGCGCTCCTGCGTGGCCCCTGGTGCACAGCCTGTGCACCGCTTTGCTCGGCTTTCTCCTGGCTTCAGAGAGGCCCCGACAGTGCCAGATGTGGTTGTTACGGGTTTGTTGTTAGCTACGTTTCCAGTTTCGCTCTGGTAATGTTTGTGTACTGATAAGTGAGGAAATACATAACTTTTGCTACCAAGAAGTGATTAAACACTTGGCTGCTAAAAACCAGGTTTCAGACAATACGGCAATTTCCTGTCTCTTACAGTTCAGGTCCTTCCGGAGGTTCCCATGTCTGTCCTGAGAACTGGGGTTTTGGGGATGTGGTTGCTCTCTTTTTCTCTGTCTGCTGACAAATCTAATTCTACATTATGTTCTGGTTTAAGCATTTGTGGAGATTGCTTTTAATACACTTTTGGTAGAATGTAAAATACCACGGTTCTAAGAGATGCTGTATAAGAAGTGAAAATGTAAAATATTTTAGTAGAAGCTGCTTGTCTTAAGCAAATAGCAGAATTTCTATTTATATTTTCTCTCTAAAAAGCCTTAACAGCGATGGAGTTGTGGTCAAAAAAAAGTTTAACTGGGATCTGTTGTCATGACAAAGTCAAAATTCCCCTTTAATGCCCTTGAAATTGGATTAATTTGCCTTACTTTCTCTGCTACAGTGTTTAAAGGTGGATTATTTTGTGTCAGTCAGTTCTCAAAATTCCCACATTCCCTAGCATGTCTACGTTTAAGCAGAAAATCTGTTTGTGTCTGCAAAGAGCCAGGTTTCTGCAAACTGACAGACACCTGTTTGCCATTTCAGGTCTCTAGGATATTTGTGTCTTAACCTGTATATCTGATGAAAAGTGCTTATTGAAAAATAATCTGAGTTGATACCATAATGTGACATTATTATAGTTTTCTAATTCTTCAGTCTTTTAACCTCTTCCTCAGGTTGGGAATGTTTGGGTGAGTTTAAGCTGTATTTTGAAACAAACCTGGGGCGGGAGGGAGAACCATGTATTTCTGTGGTTAAAAGGCCTTTGCAACTGGGAGCTGTTGTCCTGGCACCTGGCCACATCTTGCTTCAAATCTTCCTGACCTGTGAGAGTCTGGCAGGTACCCAAATGGGCCTTCATTTCGTTCTGGGTCCTGGGTGATGGCAGAGAGAAGGACAAACATTATATCATTTCAGCTAACGTAAGAGCTATGCTTCCTATCTACGGAATTTTTAAATTAGAAATACATATGAGCTGTGGGTCTGTTATAGTATATGCTGGGAGATGAGGCTTGAGGGACAAAGTGGGTAATGGTGACATCTTGCATTGATTGTGAATGCTACGGCCAGATATAGGTATCTTCCTCCTTTACGAAGAAGTTGGCCCAGCATGTCTGAGGGAAGCAGAAGTTGCAATTCTGACTTGACCCCCATAGAGCCCTTGCTTTAATGAGCAAACGTGAATATGGTTTACATTAAATTATGTCACACAGGCAGCTAAGGAACTGTACTTACAGTGGTGTGAGCAATAGTTGGCTGCCAGACTGGGGAAATGCATCAAGTGGGATTTCAGTGATTTCTGTTGCAGATTGGTGCTTGTCATACTTATTAAAAATTTGGGTGCTGGATTGAGGAGGTGCAGATGTAACCAAACTGGAATGAGCTGCAAGTGCTTTGAAAGGCAGGATTAGAATTTTAGAAAAATCTTGAAAGGTTGAAGAAATGGTCTGAGCTCAAGAGGATAAAATTTCTAAAAGCTACTAGAAAATTATGACCCTTCTAACAAAGGAGTGCAACACCCAGAGAAAATTGGGAATATGCTGCAGAAAATGATCTGATACAGACCACACACCAAGCCTGAGTCCGTAAAGTGATGTGCTGACCCAAGGGGAGCTGGTTCTGGGAGCCTGTCCGAGGAGGCCTGTGGTGTGTCAGGGATTGGGGTGGTTTCCTTCCCATCTAGTTGGTGCAGGTGAAAACCCAGCTAAAATATTTTGCCCTGTTTGAAGCACATGTTATAGGCAAGAGGCAGATAAACTAGAGCAAGTCCAGAGCAGAGCAGCAAGAACTGTCAGAGCTTTAGAGAATGTGACCTGTAGGAGAGGCTTAAATACCTTCACCTAATCTACATTAGGGAAGACCCAAAGAGGAATGCTACATAGTTACTTGGAGCACAAGCAGAACTGTTATTTATTTCACCTTCTCTCTAATAGTCTGGCTAACACTGCTAGACCAAATTCTGATTAGTTTTTCAAAGTTTGCATTTTGCCTTGGTCATTTGCTGCTCCTATTTCAGCCCTGAAGAACAGCTTGTGTTTCCCAAGGTCATGCCTGTTTCTGCTTAAGAAACTAGCCAAGGGATACTGCCTTGCTTGTCTTGCATCACTCTTTGGATTTGTTCATTTGACTGAGATACTAACTTAGAAGGAACCATGTGGTTATGCCACACTTTGAGTTAGTTTTGTGTTGCTTACTTCCACTGCCCCTTTGAACAAGTTACAAGAGCAGCTTTAACAGGACCTGTGCAACAGCAAATACTCTGTGGTTGGTGTCCACCTCCCCATCCTGCCTGTACTCTCTGCTGTCCTCGCTGGATTTGCAATTCAGATAAAACAACTGCCTCAGGGTAAATTGCAACTCAGATTAGAAAACATTGCAAGAGATGGTAGTGAGCTTCCTGCCAAGAACTACACACCCAGATCATTAATAACAAGTTATGCTGATCAGCAAGTGCACGGTGGAAGGCAGAGGCATTTATCTCAGATTTTTTTTTTTTCCTTTTTTCTCTTGTTTGTTTGGTTTTTAACGAGGTAGGAAATAATTGCATATGGTAGGAAGCCTTTCCTGACAGGTGAAGGCTGTCGTGACCAGTGAGGCTGCCGCTGGGTCTGGTCGCTGCCTGGCCACTGCCGGGGCTGCAAGGGCTGGGCCAGCTTGCTCTGTCTCCTGCTTGGCTGTAGGCATCTGGGGTAGGAAGTTCACTGCCTGTCAGCCCAGATACAGCCCTGATAGTGGCAGAACAAGTGCAGCCGGTGTTGTTCAGGCAGATGCCTCTGAATTTCACCCTGGCTGGAATGTGAAAACAGAGTCATTAATACGTGGCTGTGTAAATAAACACTGATCTTCTATGTATGTTTATCTCCCTTCTGTTGTGTCGGATGTTGGTGCAAAAGAGACTATTATACCTCATGATGTGCAATTTGCTGCCAAATTTTATGTCTTCAGCTCTCTGCCCCTCTCTTTGAAGCATGCTCCTTTTCATATTTTTTCATCTTTTTTATATTTACTTTTATTTTTCAAGATTCTTTCCTTCAGTAATAAGGGCTGTTATGTACCATCTTTGTTTTCAGCCAAAAAGGTTTTGGAAATAAGAGCTAGAGGTGCTGAAATCCAATTTTTGCTGTGCGATATGCTGCCAGCAGCCTGGTTTGTTGGTTCTGTATGAGTGCTGTTAACTTTCCCTGTTATCAGAAACCTTCCTAAAAAAAAAAAAATGTTACACTGAAGATACGTTTTCTAACTCTAGTTGTTTGAACTGTTCAAGTCCATCTTGCTTGTTGACACTATCGGATGCCATATTGCTAAGAGGTGCTGGTTGGTCAATTCCTAGTATTTTCAAATTGTAAATAAAAATGTAAAAAGTAAAAAGCATTGTCTACCTGTGGTAAATCACAGAATCACGGAATGGTTGGGGTTGGAAGGTACCTCTGGAGATCATCTTGTCCAACCCACCTGCTTGAGCAGGTTCACCTAGAGCAGGGTGCACAGGACTGCGTCCAGGCGGGTCTTGAATTATTTTGAATATTTCCAGAGAAGGAGACCTCTCTGGGCAGCCTGTTCCAATGCTCTGTCACCCTCACAGGAAGGAAGTTTTTTCTCATGTTCAGATGGAACATCCTGTGTTCCAATTTGTGCCCATTGCCCCTTGTCCTGTTGTTGGGCACCACTGAAAAGTGTCTGGCCCCATCCTCTTGACACCCACCCTTCAGATACTTATAAGCAGTGACAAGGTCCCCCCTCAGTCTTCTCTTCTCCAGGCTGAATGGGTGTGTGCAAGTGACCAGTTAAATAAACTGGGAAAAAAATCGGTTATCACTTTTTGCAACTGTATTTGGCTTTACTAGTAAAGTGGCTATGAGTGCTAGCACTGGAAAAAGCAGTGGCTTTGAAGATTGCTTGATGAGCTGGAAGAAAATAGACCCCAGGAGCCCAGAATTGCTGCTTTCTTATACAGCATTGCATTTTGAGCTCACCTATAGCTGCCATGCACTACTGTCCAGTCATTCTGCTTAGGAAAGTTAGAAATGATGGGATTAAAGGATTCAGCTCTTTAAAAATAAATAAATAATAATTTAAAAATCTGGATTCTGACTCGGACCTGACGGCTAGTTCTGTGTGAGCTCATTTACCCAGTACTGGATTCTAAAAGCCAAGTCTTAATTGGATGTTGGTTAATAATTCACCTAATACAAAGATGTATTTTAGAACATATTTTAAAATATTCTGTGAAATGACCTTGAAATAACTTGACTCATCACTTACTTTAAAAAGCCAGTTTTTATTAGATTTATTAGACTGTTGTAATTGTTGTTGTTTAGCTAAAAATTTTAGGTTCAGTGTAGTATTTCCTCTCTGCAGACAGACCAGGCTGTAGGAACAGTGCTATTAAATTTTTTTTTTTTTAAAAGCATATTACCAACTTCTTCCTGTAGTAAAGCCATGGTTGTTGACCAACTTGTCTGCATGCTTTGAATGCCATAAAGCATGAGAAATCCCTTCCTCTAGGTCTGTAGACAAGTCCTCTACTGGCTGGTTAGCCCCTGACCCCAAAATCATGTAGAGGATTAATTATTTTCTTGCAGTCGCAATCTCACGAGTGTCACTACTCGCAAGGCTCCCAAGACTCGTGGCTTGGTCTCTGCTTAGTCTCTTCTGTGCTCGGAGGTGAGACTCTCGGTCCCTTTGTTTCTTCATATCTGTTCGCCAGTTCTCTGTTTCTGGATGAATTGTTTTGTTTCATGGTTTTGTTTTGGGTTTTTTGCTAAGTTTTTAAGGATAGCCTTAAAGCATTATCTCAGTATCACTGGCATAAGCCTACACAAAAAAGGTGAGGTACTTGAATGCTGCCAACCATATTCATGACCGAGACAGTCAGGCAACATTCTTTCTGCAAGGTTTATCTTGTTTTCATTTTGATTGTTTAAGCAACTGGCCAAAAAAACCAAAAGAAACCAATCTCTTCTGCTTTTTGGGTGTGGAGGTTTTTTTCCTGTTTTGATTATAATGAAAGACAGGTAAGAAAAGAGCAAATGCGCTCTTAATTCCAAAGGATGTTAGAGGGTTTATTTTGTGCTTTATTTGAGGAGATTTTTGGATTAAAGCACTTGCCTGATTTCTGGTGGATAATCTGTTTATTAAAAACAGTATAACATTACTTGTCAGATGATGTGCAGGTTTTCTTCAGATAACTGTAACTGTGGTGCAAGGGAACTGAAAGTTTCTAGAGATACTTTTCTGTATTATGTCTACCAATTGCAATTTTTTAAAATTTATTTTTGTAAATTGTTATAAAAGCTCTGAGATCAAGGCAACATATTTAAATATGACCAATGCTGCCTGAGAGAGCTCTTCAGAAAAGCTCCAAAAACAAAGTCCTGACAGCTTTGGTGCATCAACAAAGGAACTCTTGCCCTTCTAACACACTGAACGCATACAGCCTTTCTTTAACGTGTTGCATAGCGGACTATAAGTTTCAGATGTCTTTCATACCATTGTTTAAATTTCAAACTATGGAAAGGTTTTTATATGCAAGTCTAATATTAGTACATATATCCCAGAGGCAGAGAGGATGGATGGACGGACAAGTGTGTCCAAATTCATCCAGGAAAAATGAAGGCACGTGGTTTTTTTTCCATGCAGAAGCTCATCTTCCAAAAAAGAGAAAAAAAAATCCCAGTGAAGATGAGCCAAATGAATGCAATAAACGTACTAATGTTTCACTTCTGGCATTTTGACCCAATAAAACAGGAGGGCAATAAAGATAGATCCTCTGATCCCTGGGTTGTGCTGTGTCCAGCTGCGAGTGCAGCAACTGCAGGGCGCAGTGCTGGGGAGAGCTCTGTCCAAAATCAGCCTAAATTAGGTAGCCTCAAATCCATGTTACAGTGTTTTAAGAAGAAAAATAGCAATGTCTCCATTTTTGCCAATTGCTGATATGGGTGCTTTTGGCAGGAGATGACAAAACTGCATATTTCTGAGGTCCTCAGCTGGGCGTACAAAGGGTAAAATACTGGTGGGATCGAAAGCAGAAATGGACTCATTGTGTTGCGCTTCCTGAACCGGTACGGGGTTTTGTTGCTGCAGATGGTTGACAATTAGGGGTGCGTGAGCCTCGCTGTTCCCAGCTGCCTTTGAACTTCCCCAACAGTGGTATTTTTGTGGTGTTCACTCCCCCAAAATGTCTGTTCAGCAAGATCCAGCTAGTCTTAATAATATTTTAAGGTAGATTTTTGGAACTATCTGTAGTGCATTTAAGTAATGTTCACATAACCCTTTGGAGAGTTAGGACCTCTCATTAAAATACATTTAACTGAATGTTATTTTTGTCAAATGAAATCTTTTTAACCTTACTAATTTCATAAGGCGCTCATAAAACATAGTATAATAGAGTAAAATATGCTTTTAAGGATTACTTAATTTTTGTAGGATGAGTTTAATTAGCTCCTATGACTTCTCCTCCCCCCTTCGTTTGATGGAAGCATTAATTTTTTTTCTTTTAATATTTGCATGTAGTATGGATCTGCTAACCACAGAAATTCTGCGTATATGTTTCGGTATCTGGCCTCTTTCTAAAAATGAAGAAAAGAATTCCTGTCTTAGGTCAGCACTGTTCCCTTTCTATGTATGTATGTAGTCGAATGGACACCTTCCAAATCACTGTCACATTTAGCTACAGTTATGATCACTGTTCTTGACAGGGTCATGTTCTGTTGCCTTTTAGTAAAGCCAGTTGTATAGGGATGGCAGCGTTCAACAAGTCAGGCAACAGGCAACATGTACAAGCATCTCGCGCAATGTAGGGCATGTTACTATACTTGCGTAGCTCTAATGTGTCTGGTAACCGAGCTATCTTACAGCAACACGTCCTTCGTTGGTGCCAGTGGCTGGGCTGGTTTGTAGAAAAGGAGATGACAAGCGCTTTGTATGGGGGTCTTCATCTAGAGAGGCAGCGAATGCTTGAATGCAGTTGTTGAGTTTAGGGGAGCAACCATATGTTGAAGTGTTTTGGTAGACCTGGGCTGTAGCAAGACTAGACTCACATCTTAGATTGACAAAACACGTCATGCCTATTGTGAGCTTAATCTTTCTTTCTTTTTTGTATTTTTTTTTTTAAATAAAGCTTTAGCTCTTGATGTTTTTAATGTTGGGCATTTGAAGTGGCATATAGAATTCTATTTTTCAGTGACTTCAATGATAATGTTTCAAACTTTAAAAACGATACTGGCTATTCAGTGGATTCAGGGTACATTTGACTGCACTGTTGTATCCAGTGGCTGTCAATGAATTTGTGATAAAATCTGAGACTACAAATGTGAGATGAACTGTAAGTCAGTAAGTCAGGAATGTCCTACTGAGCAGTCCTATTTTTGCCAGAAGCATTTTCATTTCTAGTAAAGGGGATGAACTGAAAAGCATTGTGGTGGAGAGAGCTTCCCGCTGCAGCTTCTGGTAGCCGTCTGCCTTAGCTGCTTATGCAGCTGTTTCTCTTTGGAGCCTTTCCAGGGAAACAGTCATTGCTGATCCAGAAAATGTGTTGTTTCATTACATTTCATGCCTATCTCGTGTTGCATCACATTTAGCTCTATCACGAACAAATACTTGCCCAAATCCATGTAGGATGTAATCCTGTGGAGTTAGTCAAATTAATCCTTGGTGCATCCCTGTTGCTTTGGATGTTGTACAAAGGCCAGCGCCAGTGTGAAGTCCCAGACGTGGTGACTATGGAAATGAACACACCTGAGGCCCAGAGCAAATGATGGAAGAGGGTTTGCCATGGAAAGGCAAAGCATTCTGTCCCTCTGCATCCTGCAGGCTGTCTAGACGGGGGCAGAGCCTCCTGTCACTGCATGGGGAGGCCTACGGCTGCTGGGGGCACCTGCGGCACCAGGCAGCGGCTTCGAGGTGCGTGGGGAAAGCCAACCCTTGGTGCTTGTTTCTGGCATCATGATCCATTCCTATAGGTTTTGATTTCCAACTGGTGATTTGGATAAATATTACATATAAGCTAAAGGAAGTTAAATAATTTAGGCAGATGGTTTCCACTATTTTTTCACTAGTATATGTGTGCATTTCCACTGAAGAGTAGAAGTCGTGCTTCTGGCTTGGCGTGCCTTAGGACAACGAAGGGTGTCTCTGTGTCTATCCAGTTGCTTTTGAGCTGGAGTCTAAAATTAATCTCCTTTTTCACTTCCAAAACAACTGAAAGGCAGAAATGAGAAAATCTTGAATTCCTGGAGTGATTGTAGCTTCTGTCTCCATCCCAAGAACATACAGGGGGTGGATCGCAATTAAACACACTTTTATTTTCCAGGACTAATTTAATGGTTTGGTACCTTGGGCAGGAGAGGAGTGAGGGATTTCAGGTTAGATGATAACAGTGTAATGCATTGAGCTATTTGTCTATTCTTAACTGTGCAAAGACATGCTGTTTGGTTGCATCCCCCACCCACATGCTACTGCCAACTGGTAGATTCCTTGACTCTGAGCATGTAAATGCTGAGAGCTGGTTTTTTACATTTTTCAAGGTAAATGAGTAGATTCTGCCTTTCAATTATTAAAGTGGATGAGATTTTTGTGACTAGGTCATTGTGGAGTGGTATTTTGGTTTTTGTTAAACATAGTGCTTGTATTCTTGCTCTCTCCCTCCTTTCTCTCAAAATGTCAGTTGTTTCTGTAAGCTTACTTTACTGTGTGGAGGAGTTCTGCAAATTCTCAGCTGTTAAACTGCATATGGTTTTTCCAGAATGGGAGATAGGTGCCTGGATTCACAGGCTGCAGACTTAATAGTGGGGGATGGGAGGGGCTGCAAGAGGCCTCTACTTTGCATTCCTCTCTCCCTTTCCTCTCCTCCTATTTTGTAAGTCACACATTTGTACATTATATACAGGAGATTGTATTGAAAACCTGCGCCTGGCACAAAAGTCATGCTGCTTTTGGAGAGGTAACTTGTGCTGCCATTTAGCTCAGCACTAAGTGCTCTTATTCAGTGTAGAAACACTTTCTGGACATTTTCAAGGCACTGCCATTCTTAAATGTACTAACGAAGAAAGTAGCATCTCTTATAGTCAGATTGACCTTTGAGTAGAATCAAGCTTATGAGACTTACCAAATGCTGAGTATGTTTATATTATTACAAGTGAAACTTTCTGATATCTTTTAATGGTACTGGGGAAAAAAATACATGATGTTTCAGTCTGAAGATAAATAATGCAATGAGTAGAGTGTGCTTGGTTATAGTGTGGGACAAGATTTATACAGAAACAAATAATTATCTTTTAGGGAAAAGTACAGTACTTTTTAACAGTACCGTAGAAACATAATATTTACTCAGCAGCTTAAGTAGTCAACTTTTATAAAATACGCATGGGTTTATTAGTGTTTTGTTTTGAAGTACAAAAATTTCCATGCTTTACTTAATATTTATAATTTTAAACTGAAATAGTCCTAAGTTTGTCACTAGGTAACTATTACTGGCCTATAAACTTGTATTAGCCCTCTTCAACGGGAATTTTATAACTGGTATTCGAAAATTGCTCTTGCAGAAGTTTAACTCAAACCAGCATGTCCGTTTACTTATGATAATTTATATTATAACTGTAAAATTTTCATTGTCGCATTTATTCTAATCGGTAATTAGTATCATTCATATCCAGGATAGTTGCAAGAAGAGTAGATGAATTTAGTTCACATAAAACTCTCATGAAAAGTACTCGTGGCAACTGTTGCTTGTAGGAGTTAGTGTTTCTGGGCAGTCTCGTCACTACTGCCAGTTACTGCGTAGCTGGAGTTTGGTGCAGGAAATTTCATGTAAGTAACTTTACCTGGTCCTGTTGCTGACAAGGTGGTGGAGCACAGGCATGCCCATGCGGGGCAAGCCACTCTGGGTGTGTGCAAGGTATTCGTGGCACTCAGCTTTTCTCCCCTTGGCTGGGGAACTCATGGGTGCAGTGTGGGGCTGTGGTGAGGGGTAGGGCCAGGGAATGGCCGGGTCGGAGTCCCTGTCACGGCTCCCTTCCTCAGTGTGTGCATGTCCTCTTCTAGAGGATGTGGGCTCAATCAATCAAGAGGATGTGTGCAAAGATAAATTATTTTCATAAAGCATAAAGGAGGAAACTTGGCATTTTAAAATCACGTGCTTTAATCTGCCACATGAATGCATAACTGTTGTTTTTTCCCTCCTCATTTTTCTTTCTGTACTTTTGCCTGTTCCTCTTTTGTTGTAACATAGGTGCTTTCTTGGAGAGTGTATTAAATTTAATGAAGCTTCTCATTTGACAGGAAGTATTTACATACATTTGCAGGCAGAAGATCAGCCCTTTATACTGTGAGGTTTTCACTGAGCAAAATGCTTTCTCTCAGTAAAACAGGATATAACATCCAACATGATACTGTCTCTTCAGACAGGTCACAGAGGTCTAGTCGTGATCTTATTCTTGGATAAGCTGCCCTGTAACCTATACAAGTCTTTCTCCCTTCATTTCCAGCCTGAACAAGAAATATGCAAAAGCTCCTTGTCAGTCCTCTTCAGCAACTGTTACTTCGATTAATTTGCGGAAGATACTTTGAAAAGTCAAGTTACCCTTTACCTTTTTAGGAGATGATCTGGCACCATTAAAAGACAGTTGAGCTGTGAATGGCGACGTGGATGTCAAGAAACTGTTGGCGTTTGTCCAACTCTGTTTGTTAAGATTTCAGGATTGATTGTTCAATACTCTCTTATCTGATGTCTGTTGTTAGGATCTGTGTTAAGTTGCAAGAAATTAATTTCAAAAGCAGCCCCTCATGAGCCGGGAGCCTGGGGTAACAGGAGGTGAAAATAGGAAGCCATTCAAGGTTTATTCTAGGCTGACTACAAGAAGGTTTCTCCTGTGACTTTGCAAGCAGAGAGCTGGGGAGGGAGGGCAGGGACAGGACAGTGGTACAGTCGCTTTCCTTACTTGCTAAAGGCAGGAACATAACACGGTAAGAATTACCTTTGCAAGGGTTTTGTGCTGGTTTTGACCCTAGAAGTTTCAAAATAGATGACAAAGTGCCAAGAGTAAGCTCCACACTAGCAGGAAGCGTCCTTAATAAATCAAAGAACAAATAGTTCTCAGACATAGATAAATATGTTTATGGAAGGTAACCATGGATGATAGCAAATGTACAACCATTTTTCACAGTGTCTCTAGGCAATTAGGAAGATATTTTGTCAATGGTGATAGGAGGGGGGGAGAGGGCAGAATCCTCCTTAAAATTTTAACATACTGTGTTGCAGAGCATCAGGAGGAACTAACAGTGTTTTCTGTGTGGGTTTTATTACTTGGCAGGATCCACTATGACTAAATCTCAAAAGACTGCTTTTTTTTAAAAAAAGTTGCATTTATTTATATATAATACAGTTTGTTAGCCAAAAAACCAACCCCACCTTATCAAACCATGTATGGTCTTTATTTGTAAAATGTTTCTAACTGCTTGCTAAACATTACTGGAAAACTGTGTAGCTGTGAAGGCAGTCACTTGTTGGAGCTCAGAGTTCCCATGTTAATCACAACAAGCATGTGCAGAAAAGAGCTGACCCAGACTCCACCAGTGATCCTCTTTAGTCAGGATAACATCTGCACTCCATTTTCTTCCTGTATATAATTACATCTGTTGATGTTTTCTTAATATTTAGCATGCAGTGAGGAGTGTTCTTGTGAAATTATGAATTAAATACGTTCTTTCAGGAGGAAGAAAGCCAAGTGGCTAATGCAACAACCTAACTTTGACTTATTTAATATCTCTAGTTAACAAAACACTTGCCTAAAGCAAAAGCACCTCACAGGAGCTCTTCTTTCAGGGGGAATTTATTTGAATTATTTATTCAATTTAAAAAAAAAAAAATTTCCTCTTTTGCGATTGGGTTGGACAAAAGTCATGGACAAAAGTCAGCACCAGATAATTTTGCTTAAGTTGTTCAATTTGAAAACAAATGACGAACAAACCAAAATAAATAAATGACTCTATTTTATGAAATTGAAATGTAATGGGAACCAGACTTGTATCCAGTGAGCCTCCAGATACAGTCCATGCTTGCTTTGAAACTGTAATCACTGTCTGGCTATGCGTGCGGGACGCACAGGAGCATGTCTGGCGTGTGAGATAATGGGTTTGGATTTGCAACACGGCACAGCTTGGCCTCGCAGCCAGAGCTCTCCCCTCTGCTCAGGCCCACCTCATCCCTCCTTGCCCGAGCTCGGTGCTTGAACTGATGGCATAGATTTTGTGAAGTCTCTGTGGGGTTTTGGGGGGTTTGGTGGGGGAGGTGTGGAACAGCAATGTTGTCCAGCTGTAAGACTGTTTCTAGTCAGTTTTTTAGTAATCAGTCAGGAAAATGTAAGCATTAGATATGTTTGGGGTTTAATTAGTTTGCTTTCTAGAAATCCTTTGCTTGTTAGTCTGTGAAAACTTACAGCTGTCAACTAAAATTTGTGCAAGAATTCTCTGTAATCGTTTCTGAAGCGGTTCTTCTGAGGATGTCCAAACTTAGATTTAAGCTCCTAAAATGTGATTGTCCTGAAGGTGAGGATGTTGACCACTGGGTGAAATGGAATAGGGCAGGCCGAGTTCCCCGGCTCTGGTGAAGCAGGACAAGTCTGCTGACTTCTCTTGACATGCCCTGCTTTACAGCAGTAGGTGAACTAGGCTGTTAAATTCAGGATACTCCCGCACTTGAAAGAGAGAGTAACTAATGCTGTAAGACTACTGGCTTATCATAGATTTGTATAACAAGTCTAGCAAATGTACACCAACTTCCTCTTTAAAACAAAAGAAGCCTACACCAAGACCACTTATTTCCTTTCCCCTCCCTTTTATTTAGCTGTAATCCCGTCCACTGCAAGCACTTTTGAAATGCTATACATGAGTGAGTTAGAAATGTACAAGCAGATGCTCAAAAGCGTTTGGCTTTTTGCTGTTTCTTCTGTTACATCTTTTTATCAGATGCTTTTATGTCTGCGTGAAGCACGGTTTATCCTCTTGTATAAATTGGCTGAACACCACACGCGAACAAAATTTGAATGTTTATTGATCTAAATAGATGACTTGAATACACTCTCAGTAGCATAAGTCCAGTTGAATATCAAGTTGTACCAATAGAGTAAGTTAGGAACTGTGTGGAAGTCAATACAAAACCCTGTGTAAGATGACTCCTTTTCTCTGCTAGTGTTTAATTATTGGAGGTGGCCCATGTGGCTTGCGGACTGCCATCGAACTTGCCTTCCTGGGAGCCAAAGTTGTTGTTGTGGAGAAGCGGGACACTTTTTCAAGAAACAATGTGTTGCATCTCTGGCCATTTACAATCCACGACCTCCGGGGACTGGGAGCAAAGAAATTTTATGGAAAATTCTGTGCAGGATCTATTGATCACATCAGTAAGTATCTGAGGGCATGGGCACTGTTCAGATAAGAGGTCTACCAAGGTCAGAAGATTAATGGAGACTTTCTTGATTTGGCATAAATCTCATCTGCCTTAAACATGCGTGAGTGCATGTGTGCACACAGAGGAGGAAAAAAAGACGGTCTCATTTAAGCAAAATGGTAATTGAACAAATGACAGTCTTATGGAGCAGGTATTTTTGTTAGTCTGGATTTGTTAAACAATAGGTTTTTGTTATGAAGTATGAAGAATATTGATATTTATTCTAGCATTTTGAAGGTAGACACAACCCTTAATTGAATGAGGAAAATACGTAAAAGTGGGACATTTTACAGGGAAATATGCTGTAAAATTTTCTGTCCTAAAACGGTCAACATTGGTTGGTAGATCCTTTAAGTATCGTTAAGAAGGAAAGCTCTAGAAAACATATTCTAAGAAACTCACTGAAGCGAGTTTTGTTACCTATGAGACTGTGCTGGAAGAGAATAACATCCTGTGGTGGTTGCAGCATTTGCATTCATCACAGTGTGGGAAATAATAATGCTGCATGCTTGTGTTAACAGTGAGTGTCAGTTGGGTGGCATGCTGGTAGCAGCTGTGATTACTTACATATTAAATACATCTTTGTTACTCACTGTCTACAGGTATTCGACAACTTCAACTTATCCTCTTCAAAGTTGCACTTATACTAGGAGTTGAAATCCACGTGAATCTAGAATTCGTGAAAGTCCTGGAACCTCCTGAAGATCAAGAAAACCAAAGTATTGTCTGTCATAATGTAGTTCTGTTCACAGTAACTTCTTTTTATGTCGGGCATTACGTGAAATCATTCAAGGTAGTTGAATTCTGTTAAAGAAATTGGAGTGTTTTGCCCTTCTTGTTCAGCTAGGTTTGCTATATGCGAGTTATAGGCATGATAAGTATCATTGTGACAGATAATTCTTAAAATACGACCCAGTCTGAGAAGTTGAGGTTTTGCACCATGTCTTCTGGCATGTGTTTGAGGCATTGTAGGGAGTCTGGTGTGGCTTTTTGGTATCTTCTTGCAAAAACAATTTTTGATTGATAATATAAATATTGAGGATGGATTAAGCTCCCTGGGCCTCATTTTGCTTTCACATTTGATATAACTCCCACTGGCACACAGAGTCTTATCAGCCATCTTATGCCTGATTTTTAAATAAAATAGAGAAAGATTTTTCATTCTTTTTTTCTATTTTTTTAAAGATTAGTATTTAGGGTGTAATAGCAATAGAATACTTTAAAATTTTACTTCAATTAAAATACTGTGCTATCTCACTTTAAATGGTCATATAGTGACAGTAGAATAAATATATTAAGTAGTTAAAGCATATATCATTTCAAAATATGGACAATACAAACATTTTCACATAATCAGTTTTGTGTTAACGCAAAGATTAAATTTAGCTTTGTGAGGATGCTTCCATTTAATTTCTATTTAGAGGACAATTAAAAGTATTGATGATAGAATACTATTTTTCTTCTTTTAAAACCCAGCCCTTGCATGCTGTTACCACATATATGTACTGTCCTGATAAGGTCATTGTGGGGCTATTTCTGTGAGAATGAAGTGCTTAAGCGTATTCTTGTGATATGGGTCTGAGAGGAAGTTTAGTGCATTAGGTGATCCAGATGAAGGCTTCCATTTTTTTTGTTGTCAGTTTATGAGCTTGACACCTTGCTAATACAGCCTGAACGTAGCTTTGACTGCAGCAGAACTTCCCTGCATCAAACTGAGGCAGAATTCAGCTCTGTTTGAATGAGAAATGGACCGTTTATCTTAATGCCCTTTCTTCTGCTTCCTGAAAGCACTTCTCCATTGTATTACTGAAGAATGAATAAATATTATTCTTTGTGTTTTTAGAGATAGGTTGGAGGGCTGAATTTGTCCCTGTGGATCACCCTTTGTCAGAGTATGAATTTGATGTCGTTATTGGTGCAGATGGCCGCAGAAACACATTAGAAGGTAGGTGAATGTGCTTTTAGCCTGACTAGTGGTCTTTAGGGCATTTTGGAAGGCCTGAAAGTCAGAGGAGAACACAATGCAACAGGCTGCCTTTCAATCCACTGAAGTCTGTGTGGAAACTATTTTTTATGTGGTATCTTCTGCTTTTGTTCTTAAGTTGTATCTCAAAATAAAGACATTTGATGTCATTACTGATTCTCAGCACTGTGTATCTGTATTGCCTACAAAATGCATCATGATGCCATGGGGCTTGCTTCAAGGTTAAGTAATTATATGATGATTTAACTTTAAGGAGGCTGACAACGTACATGTCAGGAATTGCATAGTCTTTGCTATTGTGCTGTAAATTTGCACTATATGTTTGAACTAATGACCAAAACGTGACTGCCAGGTATTTAATGAAAGCATCGGAGGTATCGCTCTTTTATAGAGGTGATTTAACTTCAGAAGCAGTTACTTTGGAAATGATACCAAAAGATAATAAATAACTCTAAGGTGGGGGGGGACAGGGAGGAAGTGCTTCATGAACTTGAGTCACTGCTGAGAATTCAGACCACCTGAGCTGTCTGTCTTAGCGAGACACTAGCTAAGCTGCTCCTGTATCCCATGAACAAACCTGTTGCTTAATTATATATTCCCCTTGCAGCTTTAATTATATCCATGTTAGTTTCAGTTCACTAAGTACCCTATTTCCTTTTTGTTAGCTTCATAGTTTGTCTGCTTATTCTTATGTCTGCCAACCACAATATGCTTAGAGTTAATTCCTTTTAATGTTCGATTAGAAATTTCCCCACACTACTGTCCAGCTATTCCCCATGAAAGACTGCTTAAATAGTCAGGTATCAGCAAAACAATATTATTCTTACCTCAGCTGCAGACTCTATTGAGAAGTTAATGGTTACCGTAGTACCAGGATCTAAGGGAGTATTTGGTGCACTGAAGATTGTTTACAGAAGCTGGTATTGTCATATGAAATCTATCCCAATGAAATAATGAGAGCATATCAAGAAGCACAGAAACAAAAATTCATAGCTGATTTATTTCTTCTTAGAAAATACATATGTTCTTTGAAAAGTCATTTGCAATTGGCTGAAAATACTCTAAGGACCCTCTATCCTACTTTGGAATTTACTTACGGATAAGGGGAATATGCAGAGAGAAAAACTTAAATGTGTGATTGCAAGATTGTGGCTTAGTGGGCTTTTTTGTGAAAAGAGGAAGCTAGGATGGAGCAAGAGAGCAAGTAACTTCGCAGTCAGTCTCACCTTGGAAATGTAACAGTTAAGCCGCTGAGTATTTTTCAACCCCTAATATCTTTGAAAAATTTCATTAGCTAGTAGTGTGTGCACCTAAGCACTGTTACAGAGGTTTCTATTTTTCAGATCTTTCTTTGCTGCTTTTGACTGCTGATCTCTTGCATGTTTTTTTCATAAGCTGTTTAGCGCCTGTGTAATGAAAATCTTATTTACTATTTAGCGTATTAAAAATGTTTCCCTCCATTAAATTTGATCTGCTCTATTTCCAATCTGTTTTTCTTTAGTCATCATTTGTTCTTAACTTCTTCCCATAGTTCCCCTCCAGACCTTTTTTTTTTTAATGAGACTTTATCTTGAATGTGGTACAGCTCCGGTTTTGCAGCTGGAAGTGAGGAGAAAAGACTCTTTGCATTCAAGGGCATTTTGGAGGAATGATGGAATCTGCTGATGGTGTGTTGTTTGATGAAGTGTAGGACTAGACATAGGAAAGAGACTGAGCTGCCTTGAGCTGACCCTCCCTGACAGTCCACTGTGAAGTTTTCAGTGTTTTTAATTCTTTTCTTTGCTTACCAGGTTTCAGGAGGAAGGAGTTTCGTGGAAAGCTGGCTATAGCTATCACTGCCAATTTTATAAACAGAAATACAACTGCAGAAGCCAAGGTAGAAGAAATTAGTGGTGTTGCTTTCATCTTCAATCAGAAGTTCTTCCAGGACCTTAAAGAGGAAACGGGTGGGTGCATCCTCATTTTTTCCACAATAAAATACAAGAGGCAGTAGAGGAGCTCTTTATGTGCCAGGCCACCCTCCTATTCCTATTAATACAATTTAAATATATTGTATAAAAAAACCACGAGATAAAATGCTGTTGATGTCAGAATCTTGCAGATGGAGGTGCCCATTTATGGTACAGTGGGATTTTTTTTTTTTTAGCTTGGGTGTTGCCACATCATAGCTTGTTTTAATGTTTAAATTTTTCTCAACTGTAAAAATGTCTGCTATGTTGAACAAATTTAGAAGAGCATTTTCAGTGCCCAGAGATTTCCCTTAAGACATGGTTTGTTTTGTTTGTATCCGTTCACATACTGAACAGTTTAAACCCTGTGAAAAAGGCTCTGCCCTTCTGGGAGGAGTTTATTCTTGCTTTTTGATGTGTAGATCTGATAAACTGAAAAGAACTAGACAGGAATCTGCCATAAATACTTAAAATATAAACTGTAAAATACATCTTTATGAGAAGGGGTTTCAGAATAGTTGCATCCACTGTCAGTACAAGCAATTCCATTCTTTATTTACAGCTGATTTTTTTTTTTTTTTTAATTACAATTATTATAATAGAAACCAAAACTCCTGGTTAGGCCCCATGCCAGAGCCCTAGCAACCTAAAAAGCACTTTGTTCCCTTGGCTCCCCTTTTCTACCTCAGAAGATTGTTAAGGCTGTAGTTAACTCGCTGTTCCTCAAAAGGATGCTAAATAACTTTAAATTATGCTGAGACAAACTCCTATGGGGTAAGGCCGATCTCCTCTCTTGTTTTGTTTGATAGCATCTTGTCTACTAATGCTTCATCCCACGCTGGGAAAGTGAATGTATCCCAAGAAGGAAACGCACTTGTGGGGATCAATCACATGTTGTTAGTAAATGACATGGACAATGCACTGTACTTCATAACAAATGTATTATCTCTTTTCAGGAATTGACCTGGAGAATATTGTTTATTATAAAGATAGCACTCATTATTTTGTGATGACAGCAAAAAAGCAGAGTCTTCTGGACAAAGGAGTGATTATTAATGTATGTAAAACTGCTGGCTAAAACTCTATTTTATTTACTTGGCACAGAATAAATGTGAACATCTGCGTAAACATCGTTGCATGTTATAGAGGGTGTTTATAGACTGACTAGATCACTTCATTAAAGCTCAGATCACTTGGATCTTACTCTGACTTCCCACCCCGCCCTCCAGTCAGCACAAAGTTTCTGTAGAGTACTGAAAACAAACAATACTTCCTAAATTTGTTAGTTCTGAAACTGGCTGAAATGGGATCTTGACTCACCTTGGAAATACGTGATGTGGTCATCACACCAGAAAATAAAAACCTCATTTATTTAAAGACAAACTTAGCACAGCTATGTCCAGTTTTCAGGTAAATAAGGAAGTGTTAAAACCTACCCCAGGCTAAACTGCAAATTCTCTGAAGTGGGTGAAACATGATAATAGGAGGCTATAAACATGATAGCCTGAACTTTCAGAGGTACTTTGGAATTTGAGGCCATTTTTCCTTCCCCCCCCCCCTTCTGTAATATGTGGGGATTTGTTTTCTTTTGTTTCTAGAAAGTGTTTTGGCACCATTTAAATTTCTTTTCCTGGAAACCCAAGAGAGGTCAATTTTTCTTGCAAAGTAAGACAGTGCCAAAACAGTTGAGTGTAATTTCCCGAAGGAAGTAGTTGTGGGGAGCTATCAGAAGGCTTCTTGGCTTTCTGATGGGACCACTTAGCTCAGTGCCATGACTTCCTGCCCTTTTGGAGGACCGGGGCTCCCAGGGCAGAGCAGCTGGCCTTGCCTGGATGGGGCAGGAGAGGGGAAGGGCCGCAGCCCCCAGCAGCGTGGAGGGGAGTGGGAGGTGGGCCCTGGGGTTGAGGGGCTGCTGTTTGTAGGTGGGGGCAGTCCCAGGAGATCTGTGGGGAGTTTGGTGAAGAGGAGCAGCAGCTGTGGACCAGTCAGAGCTGTTTTCCTGACCTGCTCAGGTCTGAGTGGGAAAAAAAGCCCAGTGTGTCTAAACCAACTGGGCTAATAGCGGTTCTGTGGTATCATCCCTGCGATTAGGGGTCTCATCCACGATTAAGCTGTAAATAGAAACTGCCTTATTAATAATCACTGGCTTTTAAGTAGGATGACCTGTAAAGGCAGGGTCCTTCACCACACTGGCCAAAAAACCCCCCAGCCCAAAACAGAACAGAAAATCGCCTACGATCCAAGTTTGAATGTGTTGTTAATGAGACGTTAAGTCAAACCTTCAGGCTGAGACCCGCATGTTACATCACCAGTACGTCAGTATTTCTGCTCCCGTGTGGTTTCAGATGTGGGGTGCACACATGCAAAAAAGCATTGCAGTGATGATGATAATAACATCTTTTGATGGGAGGGAAGTAATGTTATGAAAGTAACACACATAACTAAGGAACTGGGAGGCACTATAATATTCTGTTGCAAATAAAGCTGCTTATTTAATGTCGGCATAGAGAGTTCCTCTTTGGGGTACTACAGTAACCTATGTTTGTGTATTAACTTTTTGGAGGAGATGACAAATCTCACTTGGTTCTTTATGCTGTGAGATGTGTGGTTGCCACTCATGCTATGAGACTGCAACATTCCAATCCAGAGATAGTTGGAATATCTAATCCTACATGCTTCTCTCCTTGCAGGACTATATTGATACTGAGTTGCTCCTCTGTGGGGAAAATGTGAACCAGAGCAATTTGCTGTCCTATGCCAGAGAAGCTGCTGACTTTGCAACCAATTACCAGCTGCCTTCCTTGGATTTTGCAATTAATCACTATGGGCAACCAGATGTAGCAATGTTTGATTTTACTTCCATGTATGCATCTGAAAATGCTGCACTAGTGAGAGAGAGGCACAGACATCAGCTCCTGGTGGCACTTGTTGGAGATAGTTTGCTTGAGGTATATCTTGAAATGTCTTCCAAGGAGTCTTTTTTTTTTTTTTGTGTGTGGTGTTCTCCTTTCTTTCTTAATCCCAGCCATTCAATCTACCCTCCAAAACAAACCATCCTCTCTTATGTGTTCTCAAACAATGGTACCTTCTNATGCCATAGTTTGTGTCATAACTAATGCTTGGCTGGCGGTCTCTGGCTGAGATCCTATTTTGCTTTATGCAAGCTGTATTTCTGTCTGAAAACTGTGATCTGTGTGTGCTCAGCTTGGGTGCATGGCATAATTTTCCTGACTTCCATCATAGAGAAAAACCTGGTCCAAATTTTTATTGCGGTCTCTTTGCCTTAATATGTTCTCTTTTTCTCTTTCTGAAGTGAAAAGTGTATGTTGCAACTAATTTTTTTTTTTTTTTTAAAACTCATGCTGACAGCCTGAAGTGTTTGAAAAGATCAGTCCAAAGCAAAATTAGGAGATGAGAAGAAAGGCATCTTTTTTCCCCTTTTTTTCCTTGACTAATTCTTGAGTATTGAGTCTTATGGGGTTTTTTTCTCAGCCTTTACCTTTTGAGGTTAAGAAATTTGTTTTTAAATATAGAAGTTAAAAAAAAAAAAGTGAAAGCAGTCTTTTTCATTACCTAAGACTTGGAGGAGAGAAACATCTAAAAACTGCAGGAGTTGGCTATGTTGTATTTTAACTCTTTCTGGGCTACTTTTCTAGGACAGTATGAAACCCTAGACTCCAAATTCACATTGCAAGTTACTTTTGTAATAAGACCTTAAGAAATACAAGGAATTAAAATGTAAATGCTTCTTACAGCCCTTCTGGCCAATGGGTACTGGCTGTGCAAGAGGCTTCTTAGCTGCTTTTGATACTGCATGGATGGTGCGGAGCTGGGCTCAAGGAAAACCCCCGTTAGAAATCCTTGCTGAACGGTGAGTGCTGCTTTTGTCTTCTCCATCGTTTTCAGTGTTTTAAAGAGTTGCAGTATTGGTAGAAGGCCGTGGAATTCAGAATCCTAACAGGAGAAATATTATTCTTCACTGCATTGGGTTGAAATTATCCATTCCTTCAGGTTACTGAACAATTTACAATAGCAGTAGGCCGTTGTTGTGTAAGCTTCTGCACACTAATACAGAGATCCAGCAATGTGCATGACATGGATTTAAATCATTAATTTAAGTCACTAATGCCTAGAATTAAGTGTGATCCTTAAGGAAATAAACCAAAGATACCTTGTGTCAAAAGACTAACCCTCCAACCCTCTCAGCACCTGTTGGGTTTTTTTTTTAATTAAAAAAAAAATCCTGAAACAAGTCTAAATAAATACTTTAACACTAACAGCTTTCATAGTTGGTAACTGTGATTTTTAACTCTGCATTTTAGCTTAGTAGCCCTGATGCCCTCTTTATTTAGACTGATAAATGTGTGGCAAAGGAGAATTGCTGTAATGCTGCATCATAAGGTTCTCTATGTAATGTCTTTTTGACCAGAGCAAAAAAAATCTGTTAAGTACACCAGCAATCCTGGTGTCGCCATGGTGTGATGGTTGAAGTTGCTGACTTTGGTCCTGATGGCAACTGCACTGTTCCGCTACAGCTGCCCAGGCTGTTTCGGGCCAGATACATAATAGAAATAGTCATGGTTGTGGTAATGCAAGTAGAAGCATTACTAAGTACAGTGCTCTGAGAAGTTTTAAGATAGAAGCCTGTGGGATGACTCAAACACGGCATAGTCCCAAACGGAAAATTGAACAGCATAATAAAAAAGGCTCTGGTGGTTATAGAAATTGCAGAATGACGGGATTTAGTGCTGTTATGTGGTAAAGAAGTTACTCCTTGGGTGGACGTTAAAGCAAAACCAGATGACTGAATGATGTAACTTTTTTTTTTTCCTTGATTGCTTCCTGCCTCAGGAAAATATGGGCATAAGTTCTAAGAGTCTGTCTTTTTGTTGTCCTTTTTCTGTCTGGCATCCTTCTCCTGCTGAACGGGGATAAGAAATGGGATGGATGCATTATGCATTTAGTGCATAACACTTGTCCTGGCGGAATCAAAATAAGGTGCAGGTAGCTGAAAAAAAAGCCCACCTCTTTATATAATAAATATTGATTTTAATCAATATGTCTTGCATCTTTTTTCTCTATAAGAGAGAGCATTTATCGACTCTTGCCTCAGACTACCCCTGAAAATATTAACAAGAATTTTGACCAGTATACCATTGACCCGGGAACAAGATACCCGAACTTGAACTCAAGCTGTGTTCGACCTCACCAGGTCAGTACTTAAAAGGCTTGCTTGTGAAATCACAGTTCATTTTTTTTTTTTTTTGTCCAGGAGAAACAGGGCCACAAATAGTGCATAAACAAGATCTTCAGGAGACTCTTTAATCTAGATCCAGCTGTTGATAAAGTTAACCTAGAAAGAAAACTTTTTTTTCCCCCTCTCCAAGCAATTCTAACATTATGCTGCCAATTGCTTTTACTTGTAGGTGAGACAATTATATGTTACCAATGAGTTACAACAGTGTCCTCTTGAAAGAGTAAGCTCCATTAGAAGATCGGTGAATCTCTCAAGACATGGTATGTGACATCTCCTGTTTGCTGTAGCTTAATATTTGGAGCCCTCTGAGCATACCAAAACCGACTAAAATGTTTGCTTTCTACTGTAACCAGAGTCAGATACTCGACCTAACAAGCTTTTGACCTGGTGTCAGAAACAGACAGAAGGGTACCGTAATGTTAATGTCACAGACCTGACTACCTCCTGGAAAAGTGGCCTTGCGTTGTGTGCAATTATCCATCGCTTCAGACCTGACCTCATGTAAGTGACATCTTTAGGTCATGTTGAGTGTAGGATATATTAAGGATTTACCAAAGTATAGCGTAAGACCAACCAGAACAACACTGATAGTCTACAGTCCCCTTCTATTGTTGGTTTTTGCAAGGAGATGCATACCATTGCCAGGTTTGGAGGATGGGGAGGGTGGGGTTGGTTTTGCTTTGTTTTTTCTGTATGTCCTTGCATGCCACTTAAAATGAAATATATATGCTTTCAAAGAGCTGGGAAGGCTTTGAACCTTATGACTTATGATCATGTTTGCGGGAGTCACATGGGTATTTAAAACAAAAATTGCAGTGCTTGGAGAATGTGAAAGGTTGCATTCCCAGGTCCCTGGAGACAGGTTTTTAGTGTATGCTTAAAACCACAGCCATAATGGCACTGTCATGAGTTGCAGAAATACCTGGATGAGCCTTAAATGAGCCATCCTCAGTGTGCTGTAGTAGTTGCTGTGACAGTCATGTAGGGCAACGTTGGGCCACGGAGGTGCACAGGAGATGGTGGTTTTGCACAAGATTTTGTCCAGAAGAGCGCAGTGCCCTTGCACGTGGGCTATGCAACAAGGGCTGGTCCTTGAAAATTAACTGCTTTAGGGATTGAATGTAAGCCAGCATTCCCCTTTTGACAGTGTTTCTGGGGTCCTAACCCTACAAGACCTGACTTCTTCTGTATATTTTGTAAGGGTCCTCGGTTAGATACAAGAGAGTCAGTGTGTAACAGGTGTCAGGAAATGGCCATTGCTGGCACTGGGTTACTGGGCCTGCTTGATGCAGTCTGTGGTGGGGTCACTCTTCTGTCCTCTCACCAGTCTCCAGAATGCAGTGGATGCATTCTCTTGCCTTCCTACATAGACTTAAGGGTCATGAGTGAATTATTGTCAGCCTCCCTTTATTGTGGATAAATGAAAGAAATGATTGAGCTCTTTTATGAGGTGTGGTTAAGTTGGAAGAAATAGGAGCGATACCCAGGGTGCTTGTTTATACAGCTTTGCTAGAGGAGGAGCTAACATTGTAAGAATAAAATATTTTTTGCCTCGCGTTAGTTTAAAAAAATGGGACTTATGGATGGTTTTGTGAATATAAGGCAGGGAGAGACAGTGTAGAAAGCAAAGTAATCTTTGCTGTCTGTGGAAAGCGTGTCTCTTAAGCACTGCTCTCTCTAGACAGTTGATAGATTTATCTTCCTGAGCTAACAGACCTCCTGCTGTTTAATTAACATTGTGTTCGGATCTTCTTGGCTTTTTGTATTAAATGGGACTGCTGAAGGACTTGGCCAGATGAAAGCTGGGCAGGCAAGAGAGGCAGCTGCCTGTGGGCTGCAGGCAGGGCTGGGGTGGAGGGCTGCCTGCAGCCCCCTGGCTCCAGAAATAGGCAGAGCGTGTGGGTGGGGGGGGAGAGTGAGAAATTCTTTGGGGATTCAAAAACTCACATTCCTTATGAGGACAAACAAACTACCCTGCCTGGAGCTTTGTAATTTATTCACATGTTTATTTTAATCATGAATTTTGGAAGGTGTTCAAGGGATCAGAGTCTTAGAATAGGTCCCGTAGAAGATGGATTAGAGAATGGATAACGCAGTTCCAGATGTGTGATGTACTTATTTAGTGCACTGCTAAATCCAGTTATGACATGGACAGGATGTCTTCATTCAAACTGTGCATGTAACACCTTAAAAAGAAAGGTAGTGCCTGTGCATGTGTGTGCACACACATATGTTTGTTTCATAAAATGCTTGCCTAAATTTACTCCTTCTGGCTTTGATGATTTATAGAACTAATCGAAACTAAAAAGTCAATTGCTAACAGGTGAAATCTGTAGTACCACATCTGTATTTGGAGAGAAAAAATGTTTCTTAGCACTTCTGAGGAAGAATTGCATTTCTTCATAAATAAGGGAATCCTTTTTCATGGGACTATATAAAAATCCAGTTCAGTGAAATAGCTTTTAAATTACATTTCTGGCAAAGCCAGGATTTGTAATAACAGGATTTTTATGAGACTTTTACCTTTGGCACTGTGTAGACTCTGTAGCTTTGACCCAGTGAATTGCCTGTGCATGGTGGTGTTCTGCACCTCTCTGACGGGCAAGGGAGCACTGCGTGTTTCCGAGGGGAGCAGACAGCAAACCATTAATGATGCCAGTGTGTTGTCCTTGCAGCGACTTCGATGCTCTGAACGAAGAAGACGTTGTCAAAAACAACCAGCTGGCGTTTGATGTTGCTGAGCAGGAGTTTGGGATCCCTCCTGTGACCACAGGGAAGGAGGTGGGGTTGGCCAGGGAGCCCGACAAGCTCAGCATGGTCATGTACCTCTCCAAATTTTACGAACTGTTCAGGGGCACACCTCTGCGGGCAGTAGGTAAGCTGAACCCAGGCTGCTCCTAATTCTTGCAAGTTTGGGGAGCGGAAGCGCTTCATCCAGGCTGCTTATGAGCATTGCTCTTGAGTCAAGAGTCCTTTCCCAGCTGAGCCGTTCTGGCATGCAAGCGTGCCTGCTTCTGTCTGCAATAGTTACCTTGTGCTTAAAAAAGGAAAGAGGGAAAAACTTGATTGAAGACCAGGGTTTTGTGGGTCCTTGGTGGTTTCAGAGAACAGGAGCAGCTGGATAACTGCAGCTTGACATCATGAAGTTCATGTATCAGGTTGTTAGAGTGATCCTCTGGTAAGGATGACTGCATATGGCATGTCCATTCCTGGGTGTTTCTCTTCCTTTTTTTAAAAAATCACCCTACATTGTATGTATTTTCTTTTGTTTGCCTGGGTTTCTTCTATATAATTGCTACCAGCGCCCAACTGGAAAGTTCTGGCTTAGTCAAAGTGTTTAAAAAAGAAACCTGAATAAATATCCTAAGCAGTTGTTTTTTGAACAGATACTGGTGACAAGCAAAATGGAGAAAATAATGATCTTTGTTCAGCAAAATCATCGAACTTCATCTTTAATAATTACATCAATTTAACTTTACCAAGAAAACGAGTACCAAAGGTAAGTTGTGAAGGAAGACTCGCCCTATAAATCTTCCTCTTTTAAAAAGATGAAAATAAACTGTCCGGCTCAGAAATAAGGGTTTTATATATATCCTACTATTAAGACCTGTAGAAGGAGATTTTTTTTGAGCATAGTAAAGTAAAATAAGATTTCACAATAAACAAAGCTAATACACACATGCACACTCAATCATTATGATGTTTGTAAGGATAAAACTGAAGCATTGTCAGTGTCAAATTGCTGAAGCATTAACAATAGTCCAAGTTAAGCGTTCTCTGTAAATGCAAAATTTTGAATCACAGTGAGAATTTGGGTGTACTTGGGAAGAATTTGGATCCATTGTCCATATCAATCTTCTTCACTGTAGGTAAAAGTGAGAGGACAAAGATGTTTTAGTTAGTGTGTTTCTAAGTTGTAGTTTTCAACTTGAAATATTTGCGATCTTGGCTCTGTTACCTGTATTGTCTTATGTTTTATTTTTGGAAATTTTTCAAAAGGTGTTTTTAGGAGGTTTTGTGAAATGCTAGATGCTAAATTTTGTATTTTTCTTGGGGGCTTTGGTGTTTTTTTGGTGTTTTTGTGGGTTTTTTTTTGGTTCGGGGGTTTTTTTTTTTTTTTGAGATGGGAAAGTCTGGAATTTTTCTGGGCTATTTCTGCCTCTAAGAAAAATAGTACTGTAGTTCTGTGTTCCTAGAGTTAAATATATAGCTATAGTATTATATATCAGTTCAAATAATCACTGGTATGCTAGAATGCTTATTGATGTGGGGGTGCTGTTTTTTAACTAAAGCAGTGATTTGAACAGTTTGTGGATGCTGTCAAGGTTCTGGAGGGAAGTTTTCAAACCCTTATAGACGTATAAAGCCTGCAGCTGTGACAAACAGTGGACAGGTTGACTAACATGACTCTGAGGTAATGATCTCTTAGTCATATCCATATACTTTTCTCCCTTTGTCACTTATTAATGAAAACTTATTGAGATGCCCTGTTTATGTCCCTGTGTAAAACACATCCATGCCCATACATGTTGCGATTAAAGACTCCAGGGCCTTGAAGGGTTGTGGAGACCTGAGTTAATACTGTCTGGCATAGGACTGTGTACAGTGAGAGTATTGTCTATGTGTTTCTGAATGGATTATAACTTCAAAAGTTTTACATGTTTTAAATTAAAAGTTACTCTAATGAAATTATTCAGTAATAAACTGTTTCACCTTCTGCCTATTCATTAACTTAGTCCTCTTCTGAAAGGAGACCTTGAGGAGGGGCTTTGCTTTCACAGCCAAGCCTACCTTCATTTTAACTTCAATTTAAAAGAGGAGTGTCAGCACAACCTGGCTCAGAGGCAGCAGTGTCTCAAGTCCAACTGTTGCAGATTAACCAGCACAAGTTAGACAGCAGCAGGTACTTCTCCACCAAAATGAATTTAACTTCTGCATTTTCTGAAACACAGCTTAATGCAAAACTATTCCAGGTTTTGAGTTTCCTGGGCTAGCCAGAAACTGTATATCAACTACAATGATTCTCAAGTTCATTCTTTGGTGTGTGTGGTATTTTGTTGGGGTTTTTTTTGTGGTTTTTTTTTTTAACACACCTCCTTAATGCTTAACTGTATTGCTTCATTTACACCTATGCAGTGACTCTAAGTCCTGCCTGCAAAAGTACAGATTTCCTACTTTTTTTGGAATTCAGTGTCCTTAATAAAAGTTCAGGTGTACATGTATGTATTGCATTTCTCAGTATTTTAATATATTGCTTTTTAAATTTATTGCTATCTCACCTTCTCAGTTTTGGTAGAAATGTGATTTTTTTTTTTTTTTTTTAACCTGAAGAATTACTCCAGAATTTCCAGATATTTCCTAGACTGACTTACATCTTGAATATTTTCAATCCACAAACACATTTTTGAAACCTGTGGACAGTAACCTCATATATCCTTCTTAGGAAATAACTTTTCCCTGCCACCCACATATACAGAAAACCAAGTGACATGTTTCCCAGCTAACCAAGCAGTGAAAAACCAAATAGGCAAAATAAACGTTGTTTTTTCTTGTGGGTGACTGCCTTAGAAGAAAAGCCTTTTTCATTACCACAATGTTGTTGTTTCTCCATGAGTTGTTTGCAGAAGTAAATAGACTTTTAGTAGTGGGGAGAGCTTTCCATTACTAAGCCGTACAGCCCTCTGACTAACCTCCTGTCATGAAATAAGCCTTCTGTCATAACAGGAGGTATAGTTCTTGGCACTACATGAAAGCATGAGGTGATTTGCTTGACGGGCCCCTTTGTTTTCACACTTACAGGGGCTCATTTGAAAGGAGAGTGGAAGCGATATTTTCCAAATCAGCTTGGGGAGCAGGACTGTCAAGACCTTATTTTGTATGAGGCTTTGCAGCCCTGTCATGGATGGGGCATGGAACTTAGCAAGAAACACAGTACTTGGGTTAGGACAGAGAGTTGCAAGTGCCATAACCGTCTGAAACTAGCTGGGAAATGAAGCCACTTGGAAAGCGACTGCTTGAATTAAGAGTTTGGCTGTGGCTTCAGTTTTATGGTTCTTCCTGCTGCAAAAGGTGGTGCTGAGCATTATCCAGGTGTGACAGTCGGAGAGCACTTGCGTATCAGAGTCAAAAACCAGCCGGTGTGTCGCTTACTAAACTTTCCGTACCATCTAGTTTGTCCTTTTATTTGGCTGGAAGAGGGACCCTTATCTGGATGCAGGTTGTGAGGGACCAGGAGGTGGGGGCCTGGAGCTGGTGTGGCGGTAGCTGTTCTGGTAGTGTGTGCTGGGCTGGACACTGTTTTCCATTCTCCTACAGGTGTCAGCCGGGCTGGAGAGGAACTGAGATTTCCTGTGCTCCAGACTAATAAATGAACGGAGGTGTTTATACAGTAAAGGGCACAATTCTTTTTCTTGGAGCTTTGATAGGCAATTAAATTGCTTTGTCTTTCACTTCTTTGTAAATATGTTAATGAAAGTCCTTTATGTAAGATTTTTGAAGGGCAACATCTTGTTTGCTCCATTCACTGAGGCAAATTCTGCTTTTATGTGGTACAGATTATTATGCAGAATACATTGTGCTGTTATGTTGTTCACTCTTCCTTGGCAGACTAATGATTATAGGTAGTGTAAAGCTAGGTTACTGAGAGCTGGTGCTTGAAAGACAATATACCAAAGTATACAAAGTAATCAAAATATTGTCATCTGATTCTTTTGGTGTTTGCCCAGAAGTTGTTTGGGATTACTTCTATGCACTGTGTAATGATTTATTATAAACAGTGTATATGTAAAAAGGAAGCCTGTATTCTTTGATCTTTCTCTCTATTCTTTTTTTCTTTTTTTTTAAGCTGGCTGAGCAATCACTAAGTTACAGTGTGGGCAAATGCAAATAAGTGGAATGTAGTTTATTGTTCATAAAATAGAACCTGACATTTATCAGACAAAAAAATATCTCAGTTGTACCAATTCTTCAAGACCGAATTTAATAAGAACTGATACAAATTTTTAAGTATTGACTGTTTTGCACGTCTGTGTAGACTGAGTATGAAGTATTATTTATTGTTTGTGTAATCTCTAGTTCAGTAAAATAATTGAACATGTGCATAGCTTAAGCACAAAATAGGCAATTTAGTTGCTTGAGTACTGTAAGTGTAAAGCCATAGTCAGGGAGATGAACCTTATGAGGGAGACAGACCTTTAAGGCAAAAAAGGAGATAGGTCTGCACTAAGAACACATGATCTGCATGCAGATATCTAGGTTAAGAGATTTGGAGGCTATAGTGAAAGAGTGAGGTTTTTAAAATGTTGTTTATATGGAAACTAGTGTAGTCTAGATTAAAATTCACAGAATAACTGATGCTGTAAAGCCTTTTTCTTCAAGGATGTGCTAGTGCTTTGTGAATTATAAACCTTTAGTACTGGTAAAGGTAAACACCAACGTTGTAGGGCTTGTGTTCAACAAAGTGTATGGTCATGTATTTTCATCCATCAGAGTCCAGTGGGAGCTCCCAGTCAAAGGTTACAGGGCAGCTTTTACATACGCAATAACTGCCATGAGGGCCACCAGGCTCCTCACATGAGGAACGATCCTGCTGAGCTTGGGGGGCCTAACAAGGTGCGCCAGTGCAATGAGGACCCCCGCACGCTGGCACTGCTCACCTGTGTTTGCCTTGTTTAACAGAGGCCAGACCACACTTTCCTGGTTATGAAAGTTAATATCCTGGGAGGAACTGCTTGGGTAGATCTGGTAACTGCTGCAGTAAACCATAGAACTTGTTTTGGCTTTACCGTTTCAGGTTGAAGGGAAAACGGAAGAAAATGAGACTAACAAAAGACGTCGAAAAGGTCTTTTTGGTGTCTTCGAGGAGGTTGGTGTTCAGTGGTGTCCACACATATCCAGCTCCTTGATGAGCACTAGAGCTGAGGAAGCAGTGGAAGTTGGGGGGCCAGGGCTTGGCCTCTTGTTCTTGGCCCTCCAAGAACAAAAAGCCTCTCCCCTTAAAACCTTGAATTTACTAAAGCAGAGCTAAATTTATTTAAATCATTTGGTAGGGAGGAGAGCATTACCTAAATTGCACTGGTTTTCTTCCTGACCCAAGAACATCTAAGGTATTGTTTTGTTTGTTTGTTTTTTTCCTTTTCCCAGCTCAGTTATTTAAAAAAATTTTTGTTTGAAGAGTATGCATTGCAGCTTGGTTTCTAGTCCCTCTCTGATTAGTTACCCCTGTGACTCTGCTTTATCATCACCGATTCATGTTCTCTTTTTACTGTGCTCTGGGACCAAAGAAAATGTTATTTTGGTGACTTTTGCATGCTAAACAGTGTCACTTTTAATGTGCTGTAGACTGTATATCCTTTCACCCTTTGCTGATAAGGATGTCATCGCTCTCTCTCTCTTCATGAGTGTCACAGGTAAACTCTAGAAAAACATAGCTGCTTGTTTCCTTGCAGGCTTCAGGCTTTTCAAGCCCAGGGACAAATGCTGGGAGAGAACAGAGTGATGGCAGAGAAGGAATGAACCAGAATAAAGTTAAATCAATGGCAACTCAACTGTTGGCAAAGTTTGAAGAGAATGCTCCAAATACAGTTTTTAGGAGGCAGGTAGGTCATAGGTGAACACAAAAGTAATCTCTGAAATTAAACTGTAGTCCCTTTTTGTGAACATGATGCAGATTTCCAAGGGAAAAAATGGATCTCTTATTTGTTTGAAGCGGGTTGTCTTTTTTTTATACTTTATGCAAATTAAAGGTACTTAGTGAACAAATATGACTAATATAGGTTGACTAATGCATGTGAATATAATGTGTTAATATCTATTATATTAATAAAGTGTAGTGGAATTTCAATGTCTAGAAATCTCTTGTAAGCCAGTCTGTAGAATTTTTGCTTTGTGTGGAAGTCTAAGCTGGCTGCATATGGTATTGCAGAAGGACTTTTTTCCTATATTCTATGAATAAAGGACACTATGTATCCAGTTGAATCTTTCTTTGTGGAAAATTTAGAAAGTGTAAAAAGGGAACCTAATCTTTTGCAAGACGTGTCCGGCTGCCATTTCCATTCCTGAAGTAGGCATAATGGAATATATTTGTACATTCCACGGCATTTTCATTGTTTGTTGTTAGTGTGACTAGTGCTGTTTTAAAAATAATCCCATGCTGTCAAGGTAGGGATGATAAACTCAAAATCACAGTTTAGCCAGTGAGGTGGTTTGAGTCAGCTGAGTTTAGATGGGTCACCTAAAAGATCTGAAGGGAGGATGAGCAAGGTGTCGAGGTTCTGTCAAGGGTGGTGGCTTTCTTGATTCTTTGTGCGTGTATCCATTTGTTTATTTACACATTTAAATCCTCCAGAAGTGTAGGCTTTATAGATGTGAAGTGACTCTCAGTCTGTGAACCACTGTTGTTTGCACTCTACCTGGCTACTTGACAATGCCCCGAGGTTTCTGTGTGCGATACGTGTGCAGAGGCTTGCTTGGCCATGTTGAAGGAAGCTTCGATGCCTTACCTTTTGATCATAACCTCTCTTAAAGAATACTGAATGTGCTGAATTTTAAGTATATTTTTGATGGTAGAAGGGGTTAATAAAATGGGTAGGTGACAAAAATCTGCAAAACGTGTTGTTAAGCTCCATAGTAACATGTCTTTAAAAGCAGCTCTTATTTCTTTCTACCTCAAAAGATCTTTGAATCCTATTTACTGTCTTCCTTTTTTTTTTTCCCCCACTCTGTCTTTATAATTTTAAAAATGCTTTACAAGGAACTAATAGATAGACCAGCCCTGCTCTCTTCTGACCCTCCTGTTAATCCTCACTTTGCTAAACCTAAGGATCCAAGTCTTCTTCCACCTCAACCAAAAAGGCAGGTAGGAATTCATATGGGTAACACCTGACAAGCACACCATATCTCTTACTGCTGGGGAACCCCAATGTTATTGTGTAACTACAGAATATATAAAACAATATTTGGATGTAATCTGCAGAGTTAACAAATATATTTAGCTGAGAATTGTGAAAACCACATTACAGTTTAAGGCTATTTTACACCTGCTTGACCAGATGAGAAAACTATTTGAAAGAATTAGTGACTGTGTGGAAAAAAACCTAAAAACATCGGTGTTGATTTCTGTGTTATCACATCTAGACTCCAAATTATATAATTATAATTACATAGCTACATTGAATGTGCAAGAAAACTACAGCAGTACCTGAAAATTTGTTTGTGCATGTGCTCAATGCTTTGGACTGTTGTATGATAAGTCAAAGGGAGTTTTCCCCCCTGAGAAACCTGGCAAAAATGTCTAAGGTAAAAGCTTGAGCATTGAAAAGCTGATACTGATACCCAGGTTTTTTTTTTTTTATTTCTTTAAGTAGAACTTGTAATAAGAATTTCTGCTGAAAGCTCTTTTGCAGGAACATATACATGGGGCAAAATTTTTGAATACATTGTCTAATTTTTTCTTACTTAATTCCAATGAAAACAATCTCATATCAAATAGTATTGACATTCATTTTACATTAGAGTTTTAAATGGAAGTAAATATCCTGTAGTGGCATTTCAAGAGTAGTCTACAGTGAAATAAGATCTGCATTGTGTGTGGAAATCTGGAGATCAGCTTGATGAAAAATGTGTATTCATAAACTGGTTGAAAATTGTTGTTTTAAAGGCAGGTGTGCTATCTTGAAACATCAGGAGCGCACTGCAAGTTGATTGGCATTAGGTGTTTTAAGTTTTAATTCTGAGAAATTTGGAAAGTTTGTGTATTTGTCTGAATTGGACAGATGGGATGACATAGAAAACTGTCATGAAAAGACCAACTGGAAGGTCATTTTTAAGACTGAATTTCATAAAGCTGAACTGGTTCAAATGTTTCATTTACTTCAAAAGCTATTTTATATGAAGATTCAAATTCAGAGACCTATTCTGAACTCAGAATATGTTTAAATCTGAAATACATTATAGCTTGACTTGGGTCAGACTAGATCTAGAATTATGCCAAGAACTACTGTGGATATTCTTACAATTTGAGGGTAAGTTTAGTTTCAGGCAGATGTGATGCTAAAAAAACCCCCCCAAACCTTTGCTAAAAGCCTTAGAAGGAGACACGTAGTGTCACGTTCTTCTGTACTGATGCTATCTGGGGTTATTCATAAAAGCTGACACAAACCTAGAGAAGGATGTCAAGACCTGCATAAGTTACGTAGGACTGATTTATTTCAGTGTGTGGTCACAAGCATCAGAGATGCAGTAGATAGTGTGCAAAGAGTGATGTGAGAACGTTTTATTTCTAGTTATGTGCATGACTGTGCTGCGCTTTCGGAAGCATCCTTAAAAGCTGCGTATACTGCATGGTAGTGCAGAAGGCAGATTTTTTTTCACTTCAAGTGTTTCCCAGTTTCAGGTGGTAGCTAGGAGTGAACACGAGGTCAGGGAAACCAAACAGTCTTTAAATGGTTCTGATCATATGGCCAGGAGAGCAAAGACTGTACAAAACCCAGATACCCAGCCCAGTCTGTCAGAAACCTCTGAAAACCTCTCAACTGCCTGTTCTGCTGCATTTGTACTTTCTGGAGTGCTTGAGCGTCTTCAGCACCTGGAGGAAAAAATGAAACAGGTGACAAGCAATTTATTTTCCTTTCTGTCTCTTAACTGCATATGTTAATCTGTATACTGTATTTTCCCTGGATATGCTGTCTTTTTCTCTGTTGACTTTAGGTTATATTAAGACAATAAAAATTCTTTCTACAAACTGGCTGTATTCTGATGATGTATGTGACACTAACTGAAATCTCTCTCTCTTTCTTTTCTTGCCTCTCCTTCCCTGGCTCTTAATGAAGAAAAGAGCTCAGACCATAGCAAATAGGGAATTTCATAAAAAGAACATTAAAGAGAAAGCAGCACATCTTGCCTCAATGTTTGGATACATGGAGTTTCCAAAGGTGAATATTAGGTTTTGCACCTAAAGAAGTGCTGAGTTAGAAGATGTATAAGAATTCATGGGAGGAAAAAACTGCAGTGGTTTTGTTTCTAACTTTCCTTTCATCCTGGGTGGATCTGAAAAGTAATGTGGATTCCACTGAAACTGGTAAAAAGCTTTGTTTAAATATTATTGCATTATTTAGTTGAGGTAAAACACAATCTAAATCATAAAGCTAGTCAGAGTATTTTAGCACGAGAGAAATGTGTTAGAATAAACCATGTCTTGTGCTTAAGTATACACTGGTAGCTCACAGTTTCTAATGAATTGGTGAGCTCTTAGTGCAATCTGGCATTTCTTATGTTTCATTATGATTTCTCCCAGCACTATCTTACCTTACTGCCCACGGTAAATATTTTTAATAAGAAAACTGAGTACAGTAATATCATTTGCTGTGAAGGTTTTGCCGTGATGGTTTCCATGGCTTCTCACTGAGCAGAAATAGAGAAAAGGGCAGAATTGTAGTTATTATCTTTCTATTTTTTTTGATGCATGACTGTGAAATTATTCTCTTAACCTGTGCTAATGTCACTGTCTCTTGGATAACTCTCCTGTTTCTGCTCTACACAGAATAAGCTACCTACTAAAGGCTTATCCCATTCTCAGCCCCCAACTCCCTCTTGCTCTCCACCTCATGATTCAGCTGCTGCCTCTTCTCCATCATCTGTCGGTTCAGCTTCCCCTGCTGTTCCTTCTAGACAGGTACTCTATTAACAGATTTTTCCTGTAAAATCCAAACTTGCACTAAAGCTGCTTGAGAAATGGCTTGGATGGAAGGCGCTGCCAGCAGATCTGTTGTATAGGTTGTATTTCATGTTTGAATCAAACTTTACTTTGTTCACTGTTGTTAATTCTGCATGTTTGTAAGAGGAAAGTTGACATTAAAAATAGTTCAGGTATAAAGCTAAAGAACAGAGCAAAGCGTTTCCAAAATTTTTGCTTCAGTTCTGAAAATTTTGCATTGCTGCTTATTTTAAACATTCTGTTGTTGGATAATACCACAGGCATGCTTAGCAGAGAGAGAGCTTCACATTGTATAGCTAAGTGGATATTATGGGATTGGTTAGTTGTTCTTGGGTGGCATTTATGTGTGTTTTCATAAGAATATCGATCTGGACTGCAGGGAAGAACCTGCACAATAATGGCTATTTTAACTAGAGGACATGTCTTAGAATTGTATGAGCGCTTGTTGATACAGGCAGATTTTATTCTTGTTTTGTTTGTTTACTTATTTGTACTTTAAACTTGCTTCTGCACAGTAGTTGCTAGAATACAGTTCTTTGTAACAGCAAACTTCAGAGAGAGGAAACACGCACACTCTGAATGCAAGCAGATAACACTTGAATCAGAGGTATTCAGCTCTTACTACTTATGCGGATGTTACAATGGGCTGTGCTTTTACCTGTGGAAGATAAGATAACGTTGGCTTCTAACTCCCCTTGGTTTAGAAGGATTTTAATTGAGGGAAGTTTGATACTTTTCAGCTTTTCAGGGCAGGTGAAGGCCCGGGTTTCCTTTCTGTCACCCACAGATTATGTAGCAGCAGTCTGGGAACACTGCAGTATTGAATAGGGTTGATGTAGAAATAAAGGTGGAAACATCAAGTTTCTAGAAGTATTGAAGGCAACCGCTGTGACCCAATGCAGGTGCTGCTGGAGCTGGCGGCTCTGCTGCCTGACACATGAAAGAAGCGCTGTTCAGCAAAATTGGGTACTGTGTCCATTTACTGTAAGGAGGGGCAAAGCATTCTGCCTGCTTTTGTTGTATTTAAGTAACAGCAGTTTTATGAAATACTCATGAGTATTGTCCAACTTCAGGTAAGCCATGGCTGAAGGTAATTTCCCGTCTGCTGGGCATTCAGAAAGATCATTTAGTGGAATTGGTCTAGATCTTTTTACGTTATTTTGCACCATATTTGTTGATGCTGGTTGGAAATCAGGCTTACAGCCTCAGCCGTAACTGACCAGGTAGATACTGAGCTGACTTGCAGTTTGCAAAGGCATGTTCTTTGGTTGAGATAGAGCTGTGTTGAAAAGACTCTCTTCCCCCCATTCCCCAGGAAAATATAGGCTACACAGCCCTTCAAGGACATTGCAAGCCCAGCAGGTGCCTTACTGCAGTAATCCCCTAATTCCCTTCAGCTTCAAAATAATTCCTTTGCCTGGATTTACCTCTTACTTTTTATGACCTAGGAGGTATAGCACGTGGTTGGTTTTAAGCTAAGTAATGATTTCCAAAATACCAGGGCTTGTTGCTCATTTGATTTGGAGAACTATTGTGACAGCGTAAAGAGAATAAAAAATAAATAAATAAAAACCAAAACCAATGTTAACAACCCTTTAGAATATAAGAACTAGGCTCTTAATCATATGGAAACTCTGTGAGAGATAATTTTTACTGGGATTTTAAATTTTTTTCTTTGAGAACATTTGGCCTGAGCAATCATTTTTGGATGTTTTAATTCAGCTGCATTTTTTTTTAAAGTGCACTCACAGCCTTTTATTAGTTTGCTGTTGTATTTAAATGGTGTAGCAATAGTTTGTTGTGACTTGATTTCACTCAGGATGAGTTTACTTTAATTGAAAATGCTCTCTCCAGAGGTAATGGCAGAATGCAGCACAGCTAAGGCAAGAAAATCTTCTGTCACCAGTACAGTAACTATAGCTTTATCTCAATTGGTAAGTATTTGGTTGGTTAGGTAGGACTACATGTATTCTTTGGCAGATCTACATGCATGAACATCTTGATGCCTAGTATACTGCTCCATAGGGTTGTAGAGGCTCAGGTCCTCTTGTACACTGTATGCATTACATATGTCTAAAAACATGTCTAATAAAAAATATGAGAATTTTTAAACAGCAGGTGTGATAATGAACAGGCAAATTTTTACTTTCCTCCACTTTGAGGCAGATGCGGTAATAGAAAGTTGATCCAAATGAACCCCAATTGATGATGGATTACTGCAAATATTTCAATGGGAAAGGTAGTAAGTAGATTAAAAAAAAAGGGGGGGGGGGGGGAGGGGGCAAAAAAACCCCTTGAGTTTCCTTTCCAGAGTTGCCAGTAAGTACAAATGACATTGTTGATGCTGTCCTTGCTACAGCAGTAACTAAGAGGGAGTGGAGGGGTTAAACAGGCTCAGTCAGCCATGGTGTCTGCACAAGTCTGTTGTGGAGAAGGGAAGGGTGCCTGTTCTCCATGCCCATTGTTGGCACAGTAAGGGGTGATGACCGGTCACTGTGGAAACGGAGATTCAGACCAGGGGATGGGGATAGGGGATCCTTGAGTGGTAAGGAGCAGGGTGCTGGGGGTGGTCTGCAGTTTGCAGCATGGACACCTTTTGGAGCTGATTACGCCAATGTGCACTTACTTTACACAGGTAGAGTGGATCCTGCCCTGGGGACAGGGGATGGACTCAGTGGACCTTTGGACCTATGTCCAGGACTGTTACTTGCGTTGGTGATGTGCTGGCGAAGTGTTAATGGATGTGCAAGACTTTTGTTCTCTATACTAGTCATGTGCTGTGAGGTCAATTCAGTCCTGTGATATCCCTGTTACTTTAGCTCTACCTCTCTTTGGCAACTTAAGTTCTGTTCCCCTTCAAGTTACACAGGCAATGTTTTGGCTTACCTCTTGTTATTTCTCAAGCAAAATTTTTCCAAGAAGCAGATTTCATACTGCTGTTTTTACTGTAAGAATATTAAATCTTCAGGGAACACCTGCTGCAGCCTTGATTTCATAACAAGCAATCTGTCTGTGCCCTTCCATGGTTAAAGCGTTGTCCCCATGGTTTAAGATTACACACTTTTCAGAACGTGAAAATTTTATCATACTCTATAAAACACTGGCTAAATGTGCAGCACTATATAAATAAAATTTGATAATATTTCAGGTGCGCAGTGCGCATTTACAAGTACTACACCTGATAATTTAACAACATGTTTGGACCGCTCTGCTGTGAATATCTACCGGTAATTGCCTGTGTTTGTGTTAGCTTGAGGGTGGGGTTATAGGACTCAGAATTTGTATTTCCGGTCTCTGTTCTGAGAGATATCACTAGGTAAGTCTAGACTTCGGTATGAAAAAGGGCTTCAGGATTGGTAAGCCAACAGGAGGAGCTCCCTCACGTTACTCTCAGTGTTTCTGCTTTTTCCCAGCAGAAGAACAGAAGATAATAGAAGTCTTTGGAGTTTTCTAACACTTCATGAGATATGACCTATAAATATCAGCACCCTCTCATCCTTTAAATAGTTAGTACTGTCATTTTAATTTCAAGTGAGTACTGAGGTTGTTATCAGACTTGACCATCCTTTACATCTGTTGAATTTTCATTGGAACAGTAGCAGTTATGGTGGCATATTTATTGAAAATGGTGGCTAAGAAATCATACTGTCTTATTACAGAAACCTGTTATTAAGCCTCAGTCCTAAAAGGAGCGCTTGAAAGGAAGGCTATGGAAGCATATTGTTTCTTTTAAAGACATACAGTCATTACGACTTCTGAAGAATTAACTTCTTATGACACTATATGCAAGTTTCCAGTAATAATCAAAACTACCTTCTAGCTTTAATCAGCTGTCAAAATTCACATAGGTAGAATTATGAATTAACAAATATTATATTACAGGCTGGGCTTTGGTTATTCCTGTTTTCTCTTTAAAGTTGGATTGACCTTCAGAAAATTGTGTTCATTTGAGCTTTGCATGAGTGCATCCACACAATACGTCATAAGAACTATGAAGATGTTGCAATCAGTAGGCTTTGCTGCCTGCAGAGTTTGGACCAACTACTTCCCTTCAGTGACGTGACTCTAATTACCAGCAGTAAGCAGGGCTTGGGTGTTTCCTACACACAGTAACTTATTACCCAAATGTTGTTTATTCAGAGCTAAAATATATGTAGCAGGTGGTATCAAAAATAAATAAATCACCCTCAAAGCAAAATAAGACAAGGAAAATCATTAAGGATATGAAACAACAAAGGGGAAGCATTGTATGCTTTTGGAGGCAGAGAGCATATTTCCTTTGTTTTAAGAAAATACTACTGAGGCTTACTTGATGGTTGGCTGTGGTGTTATAAATAATAGCACAGGGAAATACAGAAGGCAGCTTTCTCTTCCCACATTAATAACCACTGTGATCAACCTGCTGAAAAGCTTTGGCAACATGTCATTGACAGGTCAAGAGTCTTAGTAAATCACAAACGCTTGGGGGATTTTTTTAAGTGTTTTCTTGGTGGTTCCCTGAAATTCACTGTGTAAGGTAACTCTCTAAGATTCCTTTCCAACAAAGGATTTAAAGCTACTGGTACAAACCTGCCTGAATTGTGAGCACTAGCCTGTTACATATGATAGAGGCCCCAGCACTACAAAATTGCATGCGTGTGTGGGACTTCACGTACACCAGTAGCCTCAAGGGTAGTAAGTGCATGAGCAAAATAGAAAACCTATTATGTGGGTTGAGTTTCTAGGGTACCTGAGCAGCATCAGGCAGGCAGAGATCCATGTGGTGTTGACCAGAGCTAAGCTGTGTAAGAGTTGACAGGATCTGTAAAGGAATGTGTGTAGATTTGGGGTCAGACCCTCTCTCCTGCAACTGGAGTTTATTCCACTTACACTATTAAATAGGTGAGGATGTTATTGAAGTCCTTGTCCATAAGCAGGGTGAGGTTTAGAGAAGACACAGGGGGTCACTTGGCAGTTGTGCTGTTGTCTTACGAGGGCAGAAGTCACAAGCCTTGCAGGGCAGCGCTGCTCTGGCATGCCCCGTCCCTCCCAGTCTCTGCAGGTTTCTGCTGGTAGCAGGTGCTCATGGGGCTGCCCCGGTGGATTTGCATCCTGCCGTGATGTTTCCATTTTGTGACTGAATGGCATCTGAAAGGTGCAGTACCAAGGCTGTAGCAATTGATCTCCTCTTGTGTACCCGCACATCCAATTCAGTAAGGACAATCACTAGAGATCTTCCCCCAGTAATATGTCCTTATTAAACAGTTTCTCTAAAATGAGATCTAATCAGTCCTCAAGTCCACTTGGTTCCTGCCCTCCCTGCTGGTCAGGAGCGACAATGTTTGTGTTGGTTGTTGATGAGGAGACAAGAGCAGTCAGCAATCTTTTAGTTGCTAGATTAAATTGAAATCCCATTTGCTTTTACATGGAATGTGAATTCACGTTCATTATAAGAACACTTCCTTTTAATAACATTTTTAGAAGTATGTATAAACATGCAGTTTTCTTGTTTTGACTGCTTTAATGTTGACACAGATTGCTCCAATGGGTGGAGGACAGAAATCAACCAACCTGATGAATTGCAAGGTGTAGTTCAGGCTCAAGGACACTTTTCCTGAAAGTCAACTACTTGCATTTTAAGCATAGCCTTATTGTTTAACTGATTGCTCCAGCGTTTAACTAGTTCAAGGTAAACTTTCTGCTTCAACTGACTTGGAATGCTTTCTTTTATCCAGGACCTCATGGGTATTAAGTTGTATGTGGCCTAAAAGTTGCACAGCATATTCAGAGGTGCAGAATTTGGGGAGGAAAATTTTGTCTTCTGTGCTCTTAGACAATACAAAGGAATGTAGTTTTCCTGTAGTACCAAGTAATCTCACTTCTAGTATTGGTTTATAATTTCATGTACCACTTAGCACAGCATTGCAGTATGTAATTAACAGGTCACTTTGCTGCTGTTACCCCACAAGTTGTGCAGATATTGAATAATATTTAAAAGTCTTTTTTTATTGTACAAAACCAAGCAGTGCAGAAATTTGTCCCTTGAATGGCCTTTGTCGTCCTAACATACAAATTTTATATCTGCCTGGATATTAAGTTAATTGTGGGATAACTCTCAAAAGATAAGGGGAGCTGTAAGGGGCTGGACATGTTCCCAAGTTCCTGAACTTGAATTTTTTTTTTATCAGCAAGAATATTTTTAAACATCATAATTTTTGAAAACACACCCACAGTGCATTGCAGTTGCTTTTAAGCTTGATAGAAAATGCTTTAAAATTATTTTAAAGTACCATGAATACCATTGTATTTATATTTTTCTCCTTTCTTCATGGTAACTTTCTGATATTTTAAAACCTTTCCATTAGCAAGACTTAGAGGTGTGGCAGTAGAAAAGTCATTTCACTGAGAAGTGAAAGACTTAAAATTTGGACTCTGTGGGAGGCAAAGGGAGTGTAAGATATGAAATCATGTATCCTCTAGGGAAAAAAAAAAATCCTGGCTTCAGAAGCAGAGTATCGGATCCCTGGCCATACCAGGATGGTCCTTGCTGCCTTTGCCACCAGAGAGGTTGTGGGATCTTATGTTGACTATAAAACTAAAATCAAAATCACTACAGGAAATTTGGTTTAGAGTAGAAAATATTTCTGTAAATCTATGAAGTCTTCACAGTCTTTTTTCCAGGAACAGAGATCTAGACTACCTGCCTACCTGCCTGCCACTCGCACGTGCGCATGCACACACAACTTTCTTCTTTTCCAGTCCCCAGGTGCAAGGAAGCCTGGACTATGCAGTCAGTGGTCTGGCTGCGGTGTGTTTGGAGCCACAGCCTAAGGAACTGCAGTGTCCTTACAGGCTTGTCTATTTGATAAATTTGCTTAGAAACAGCCTAACATTCATGGCTGCAATAGTGTGATGAAGCAGATTAAAGGAGATGCCTTCCTTTCATGAGCATAGTTTCTCCAGTTTTCCTTGGCGTTAAGGTGACTCACTGGGGAGAGGGAGAATGGTTGCTCTGTGAGCATCAACAAAACATTTCTGTGCGGGACTTCTAGTACGTTTTCACAGAGTGTTTCCTGAAATACCATGGTTTGTGGTCCATTAATGTGAAGCTTAGTCCCCACTCCCATGCTGAAATACAGCAACAAAGTCCCAAGAAGTCAAAGTGAACAGTAGGGTCTTTTTCAAATCTATCGGAATGGTCCAACCCTGATAGCCAGGCAGTAGCTCCCGGCTGAGCCTTTTGCGGACGTGGCAGGAGGCCTTGCGCTGTGGGAGCAGTATTTATTCCCAGCAGCTATTTCTCCATCATCCGCAGGGAGAAGCGTGCAGGCTGCATGGAAGCCTTCTGTGGCCATCAGCTGGACCACGCTGATCACGCATGAACATGCTTGTGCTCTGCTAGACTTTGCCTCTGCTCCTTCTCCTAGCCTCTTTTTATCATTGTTTGCATGTTTTCAAATCATTCTTGTCCTTTTCTCATTAAATTCTTTTTTAAGAATAACTAAAGCTCTTCCTTCTATTCATCTTCTCCCCTTTTCTGGTTAGATGACCGTAGGAAAGGTCTCACGTGCAATTGGAGCTGTGGCTGAAGTTCTTGTCAATCTGTATGTGAATGATCACAGACCCAAGCCACAGCTTCCCCCCCTTGAACTGGTAAGACTAAATCCACAAAGAAACAATAGCTTGACTTGAGTGGTGTTTCCAGAATGTCATCCTGACTTATGACCCTGGCTGTGGAGCACTTTAAGCGTTATGAAAGGTCTTATTCCTTAATAAGTGTTAGACTCAAGTGCATACTGGCAAAATATGCTGATGTGTGGATGTGCTGGAAACGTTGCTCACCGTGTCTTCTATTTGTATTTTTATTACTTGTCTGTATGAATTAAAACTTCAGGAGGCTTTTATTAAATGTAATTACTGGTACAATTAGTAACAGAAGACAATTATTAATCAGGGTGGCTTCTAAAGAAAGTTTTGCGCAGTACATGTTTATGCAGTTATTTTTAACACACAAATGCTGAATCACCGTGTCTCATTTTGAAGAGAGCTGTTTTTAAACTCTGACACTGTTCTGTGTTGAATTCAGAAGCAGTCTCTGGACAGAGCTACAGGTTCTTGCCCCATTCTTCATTCTCCATCTCCTGCCTCCACTGCTCAGAGCTGTCAGGTATTGGGAAGGCGAAGTAAGGTGGTGTGTTGTGGTGATGACACTTATTAGCCAGCACTAAATTCTGATTGCTTCCACTTCATTGTAACTATCTGACCTGTTCTATTAACATCATGTTTTTAAAAATGCATTTGTATGCTTTTTCCATTTGCATGGTTGTTCATTTGGAAAGTTTCATGTAGTTCATACTCTGAAATGATCCATCACAGCAAAATGGATTACTAATGGCAGGTTTGGAATAGGATTCTCAACTTCTAAGCACAAGAGTGTGACTTGTGACAATGACAATTGTGACTTGCACTTAACATTTAAAAAATCATTCCAAGGCCTTCATTTCTGGCAAATTAAAGATGAGTTGCACGGACTGTGTGCTGCTGTCTGTGTGTGCCTGGACTCTGCCAAGCCTGCGCCTCCTCTGTCCCATGTGTGGGACCCCTCATGTGGCAGTGGGGGGGAGGCGGGGGGAAGGGGAAACATTGGCGACTGTGGCAGAGACAGGATGCTCATCTGTACTGACCTATAACTAAGCAGAATGCAGTAATGCAAAGTAATATCCTCATACCTGCCTCTAATAAGAAAAGGGAAGCCCAGTGGCATCTAATCCATTTATAATTTATTTTTCTGTACCTTTTGCATGTATATCCAGAGAGGATGAGATTTGTGGCAATTAAAGAATTTTACTTGCCAGCCCAAATGCAACAAAAACTTTCAAAATAGTTTCAAGTTTTTAATATGGATCATATTTTAAAGTCCAACGAGTTAAAAATATTCTGAATGTCTGTGGTAGGAATGAAATTGATTTTTAAAACAAACCAAACCCCAGTTTAGGCTGTAGTCTCAGGATGAACATGGCTGAGAGGGGAAGCATGTCTGCAGCTGATGTAAATGGTAATTCAGACATCAGCATTGAAGACTGTCAGTTTTAATTCCTGGACCCGAAAGCACAAGCCTACATTTTCCTCCAGAGTGTGTATGAACTGAGACTTCAGGGTGTCTGTTTTCTTAGCTCCAAATGCGTGTCTGTTGTTCAAGGCTGGCAACGTCTGCCTTTGCCCTCTTCTGAGAAGACCGATGCCTGCAGCTGTGAGACATGAGTGCCTGAGCCAGCACGGTGCAGGGTGGTGAATGAGCATTTGGGGCCGATGCTGCTCTTGTACCTGAGTAAACACAAAATGTTGGTGAACTCCCAGAGGGAAGCTGGATGGAATTCCTGCTGAAAACTTACCCCTTAAAGTCCTTGTGACGTCTGATTTATGAATTGCTGCATAAACCTACAGAATTGCAGCAAATGAGTAATAAAAAAGCTGACTTATTTTAATTGTATGTGGAGGGTGCTGTGTAAAACTTCAAGCAGCTAAAGCAGCTGCCCACTTAATAAGAATTTATATCTGGGTGTAGTGCAACGGCTTTATGTGCATTTCTATTTCTATCTTTTAACAGGGATCTCTGCGAAAAGAGTTTCCTCAGTCTGTCGGGGGGAGTGACATTTGTTATTTCTGCAAAAAACGGGTATATGTTATGGAGCGGCAGAGTGCAGAAGGCCACTTCTTTCATAGGGAGTGCTTCAAGTGTGAAACATGTTCTACAACACTCCGTTTAGGAATTTATGCCTTTGATGTTGAAGAAGGTAATATAGGAGCTATTTAAGAATATTTTAAATTGTCTGAGTATTGGTGCTTTTAATGGAACTAGGGAAAAAGGCCTGGCCGAGTAGCTCGGTCAGGAGGAGGTCTGCTAAGTATGTTGTTTGCGTCCATGCTGATCTTAGAGTCCTTGTACTTGCAGTTCTAGTCTTTCAAAAGAATCCAGTTATGACAGACCTGAAGAAATCCTCAGTGGAAAATAAGTTGAGTGACCAAAATGCAGTTTGTCCAATCACAGGTCAAAGCAGTGGGGAAAAAAGGTGATTTTTCTCCAACAATACAGAATCATTCTTATCTCTTATTTATAACTGGCCATTAAATAACATGATGTGTAAAGATAAGCCATGATAGTGGCAGATTTACACAGATGGGGGGAATATAAGTTATTTCTTTCAAGACGTTATGGCTCAGGAGTTGAAAGCAGTAGCACTGGCCAATAAATGACCTTGCCTTATTTAACAAATGTGCAAATCTGTGTACTGTAAAAGAAACCCATTCAGAGCTGTGAGCTATTCAGAGTTGGTGGCAAGTTTCCCATTCCTTTTGCTGGCCCAACCATTAATTGTCCTGATTTCATCTTTTTATAGATGCAACAGTGGGGTTTCAGTCCATAGATATATAGATAAAATATCATATAATTTATTTTTTCTCTTGTAGGTAAATTTTACTGCAAACCTCATTTTATGCACTGCAAAATCAGTACTAAACACAGAAAGAGAAAAGCAACATTACAGATCCAGGGAAAGGTATGTATTGGTTATATTACTAATGCAGGAAATGTTGAGGCAGCTTTATCTGGAGCAGGGTGCAATACTTGTGTGTGTAAGATGTTTTCTGCCTGATGTCCAGAAATAGTAAAATCAGTACTAAAATAGAACCTCCTGGTTCTGTGAATTTGGCATATTTATAGTCTGGTTCTCAGTGGAGATTAGCTTTTCCTATACAAAGTAAGGTTGAACTTAAGAGCAATTGGAAATGACAATATATATAAAAACTTGAAAACAGTAACAGAAACTGGCCTTTCCATTTTTAGAAGTATATTTAACATTTTTAATGCTTTATATAAGGAGGCAACAGAAGCATGGAAGAAAGAGGACCCCAAACCCACAGAGACCACCACAGAAAGCACTTTGTCTACTGCTAGCAGTCCAGAGGACAGGTCCCCAGGTATCCTGACTTCCTTCTTTAGGGGCACGCTAAGCTGGCCCCTTCGGGTGACAAGGGATCTGCTTGACATTCCCAGACGCCTGTCTAACTGGATGCATGGTTTTCTGCACGCTACCAATCTTCATTTCAGGGACAATGCATATAACTATACCTACTTGTACGAACTCTTGAGCCTTGGTGTGCCATTCCTCTGTGCTCTTCTAGAGGTACTTACTCATATGTACCGGGAAGCAGAGCTATCACTTGAAAATGTGCTTGAATGGGTGAAAAAATTCTATAGGGTTTAAATTCTTCTACGTGTCTTGCTCAGTTGTGCCTTTCAGATTTTCAAAATTAACAGCCTCGCTATTTTCTTGAGGGTTTTTTTTTGGTTGTTTTTTTCACTTTTCATGCAATTTAATATGTGACTTAAATGAATGGTGGATTCCTTCTGATATAAACAAGGTGCAATCAAAATTTTCAACATAAAATGTACTGTATGTTAGACCATGAAGGGCAGTGTCCAGCCACATTTCCAGAACACGGAGA